>PVIY010011302.1:0-65836 GCA_004026745.1 Myrmecophaga tridactyla | reverse complement strand
GCACCCATGTGCACCTCCACCCCTGCAATCCACGCCCCACCCCGTCACATGCCGCGCACTCAGGCACTGTCCCCCCCACCCACACACCCCCAAGCACCCCGAACCCACCTCCTCTGCACCCCACCCCCTGAGCCCCTCCCACCCCCCATAGCCCAGTCTGGTGCCTACCATGCCCGCCCCACCACCCCCACACAACACAGGCACCCATGACCCGGACCCCGCACACTCATGCCCCTACACTGGCCCTCACGCTCCACGGAACCCAAACCTCTCCATTGGGAGGGCACTGAGGTCAGAGCATGGGGAGGCGGGATGTAGTTGCATAGGGGCTGGGTGCGGTTGTCTGGGGCAGGGTGCGGGTGCGCGGATCATGGCGGGAGCATGGTACAGGTCAAGGGACGTGCCCGTGCCCCCCACACGTGCATATCTGTACCCCAGAGCCCCCCCACGCACACCCGCCCCCGCTCCACACCCAGCTCATGGCCATCTGAACCTCATCCCTTGACCTGTGCCATACTCCCCCCATATTCCATGCACCCGCACCCCTCCCCACACAACAGCGCCCTGCCCCTGTGCATCCAAGTCCTGCCCCCCATGCCCTGACCCCAGTGCCCAGAATCCTACACCCCGATCCCCATAACCCTTGCACCCTGTGCATGCACACAATGGAGCCCTGCCTGTGCACCCACACTCTGGGTAGCACACAGCCTCCGTGATCTACCTCCCGCCTCACTCTGCCCCTGTGTCCCATGCGCAGCACCCTACCTCTGGGATCTGAGGCCGCACTTAGCCCCATGGCCCCTGCGCTGCCCCCCACACACAATGCCACACCCCATGCTCCCACGAACCAGTGTAGCCCTCCAACCCCACATCTAGCCCTGTGCCATGCCAGGCCCCCACACCACCATACCACACCCCATGCCCATCACGCAAATACAAAACCTTAGATGGCCGAAAGAATTCAACTTCCAAAGTAGGCTTATCAAGATAATAAAATGTCTTAAAGGCAACAGAAAATCACAGGCATATGAAGAGGCAGATAGATATAGCCCAGCCTAATGACCAAATTACATCACTGGAGAAGACAGAGACTTAGGAACAACTAATCAAAGATGTTCATACAACTCTACTAAATAAATTCGTCAGATTGGAGATCAAGAAGACACTAGAAAAGGATTAAGAAGAATTTTAAAGAATAAATAGAAAATAACAGATAACACAGAGATGAAAGATACTGGTAGACCAAAGCAGAAATATACTCAAGACACACAACAGCAGATTTGAAGAGGCAGAAGAAAGAATAAGCAAAGTAGAGGATAGGACAATTGATTCTGAATGCCCAAAAGAACAAATGGCAAAAAAATATATGGAAAAACTTGAATTGGATCTCAGGGAAATGATGGACAACATGAAGTACACAAATATAAGAATCATCAGTGTTCCAGAAGGAAAAAAGAAGAGTAAAGGGATAGGAAGATTAGCTGAAGAGATAATAGGAGGAAATTTCCCAACACTTATAAAAGATACAGCTATGCACATCAAAGAAGCCCAACAAACCCCAAATAGAATAAATCCAAATAGGCTTACTCCAAGACACATGTTAATCAGTCTTTCAAATGTTGAAGAGAAGCAGAAAATTCTGACAGTGGCAAGAGAAGTGTTCTACTACATACAAGGGAAATCACATAAGACTGAGTTTGGACTACTCAACAGGCACCACTGAGGTGAGAAGGCAGTGATATGATATATTTAAGATCCTGAAAGAGAAAGACTTCCAGTAAAAAATTCTGTATCCAGTGAAATTGTCCTTCAAAAGTGAGGGAAAGGTTAAAATTAAATTAAAATTTTCACACACAGACAGAAGCTGAGAGAATTTGTCAATGAAAGACCGGCCCTACAAGAAATACTAAAGGGAGTTCTGTCGGCTGAAAAAAAAATAGATAAGAGAGGGATGTCTGGAGGAGGGCACAGAATTGAAGAGCACTAAGGATAAAAAGAGAAAGAGGGAAAAGAATATATAAATCTGACCCACAAAATCCAAAAGATAAGATGTTAGATTCAAGAAATGTCTTTACAGTAAGAACTTTGAATGTTAACAAACTAAACTCACCAATTAAAAGATACAGATTGGCATGATGGATTAAGAAATGTGATCCATCTATATGCTGCTTACAAGAGATTCATCTTAGACCCAAGGATACAAATAGATTGAAAGTGAAAGAATGGAAAAAGATGTTCAAAGCAAGCTGTAACCAAAAGAAAGCAGGAGTGGCTATACTAATATCAGGCAAAATATATTTTAAATGTAAAGACATCATAAGAAACAAAGAAGGACACTACATATTAATAAAATGGATAATTCACCAAGAAGAAATAACAACTATAGAGGCATATGCTCCCATTCAAGGAGCTGCAAAGTACATATTGGCAAAACTGAATGGAGCAATAGATGTTTCAACAATAACAGTGGGAGACTTCAATACACCACTCTCGTCTATAGATGGAACAACCAGACAGAGGCTCAACAAGGAAATAGAGAACTTGAATAATTTGATAAATGAATTAGCCCTAACAAAGATATATATATCATTATACGCCAAGACACCCAGATATACACTCTTTTCTAGAACTCATGGAATGTTCTCCAGGATAGATCATATGCTGGGGCACAAAACAGGTAAATTTTAAAAGATTGAAATTATTCAAAGCATTTTCTCTGATCACAATGGAATGAAGCCAGAAATCAATAACCACCAAAGAACCAGAACTTTCACAAATATGTGGAGATTAAATAACACACTCTTAAAAAGTAGGTCAAAGAAGAAACTGCTAGAGAAATTCATAACCGTCTGGCTAATTTCACTCAGCATAACATCCTCAAGATTCATCCACATTATTACATGCTTTATGACTTTATTCCATCTTACAACTGTATAATATTCCATCATATGTATATACGGCAGTTTGTTTAGCCACTCATCCGTTGGTGGGCTTTTGGGCTGTTTCCATCTCATGGCAATCATGAAGAATACCACTATAAAAATTGATGTGTAAATGTCCATTTGAGTCCTTATCTTCAGTTCCTCTGAATATATACCTAGTAATGAGACTGCCGGATCATATGGTAATTCTATACTTAGCTACCTGAGGAACCATCAAACTGCCTTCCAGAGTGGTTGCTCTATTGTACATTTCCACAACAATGAATGTGTGCTTCTTTCCCCCCCCCCACCTCCTCTTCCCCATTTTAAATATATTAGAGGGTTTAGAAGCCAGATTGCAGGAGGTTGAGAGGTGAGAGGTATTGAAGTGGAGACACTGACTCTTTCAAGAAGTGAGTTGTAAAGGGAAATAAAGCCTAAGGCAATAGCTAGAAAAGAACTCATGGAGGGTATTTTTAAAGATGGGAAAGACTTGAACATGCTTAAATGCTATTAGACATAAATGTCCATCAATAGGCCATTAGAAAGATCTATCAGACCTCCTGTCTGACATTTCTACTTCTTTTCGAATATTCAACAAACACTCTATATTTGACTAAAAATTTTCCTTTTAGCTTTGATAGCTATATTATAACTGGAGTCTTCTACAGGCACAACACTTTAAAATAAAAGAGGAAACTATTCCCAGGATCTATCTACTATCCTTATTCTAAAGCTCTCTCCTGGAAACCACAGTTTGAATTCTCTCTCACCTATTTCGCCACTAGAAACAATTTTATTTTTCTAATAAATAGCACGAAGCCTTAGAGGAAACCAGAGATATAAACAATGAAAAGACTTAATCACTCACTGAATACTAGTGAGGATATCAGAACATAGGAATCTTTAGAAGGCAGAAGGAAACGTCTTTAGAAGGGAGAAGTAGTGGAAAATGCTTGGCATATTGAAATCATGAGTTCTGTAGGTTGATTGCCAGAGATTTATGATTAAAGCCAGTAAACTAGTAATTTTGCAGAAGATTCAAGGAAAGGCCTGTGCTGTGTTAGAGTTTATTGTACCAGCTACAAAACAGCAGATTGCAAAGGGCAAAAAAAGAACAACCTCCTGGTACATGCAACCACATGGATGAATCTCACATATTCTACTTTAAGTTTATGAAGACAAATACATAAAAGGACACATTTGATTCCATTTTGTATGATCTTCTAAAATTGGACAGACTAATCTATAGTAATAAAAATTGGATCAAGGGTTTCCAGGGATGACGGATTGTCTGAAGAGAATGGAATTTTCTGGGATGTTGGAAATTTTCTAAATCTCGATTGGGCAGTGGTTACACCGCCAAAACTCATCAAATTTTACACATGAAATGTATGTATTTTACTGTATATCAATTATACCTCACTTAAGTTGATTTTTAAAATTTAATCCTGAGGGTTTTTTAAACATTTTTTATTGTGAAATATCACAAGTATACAAAAAAAGTGATAAATTTTAAAGTACATTTTAACATGTAGGTTTAGAAGAAATTTCAAAGTATGGTATGGATTACAGTTCCACCATTTCAGGTGTTTGCTTCTGGCTGCTTTAAGACACTGAAGACTCAAAAGAAGTATCAGGTGGGCCATGGTGGCTCAGCAGGCAGGAGTGCTTGCCTGTGATGCCAGAGGACCTTGGTTCAATTCCCGGTACCTGCCCATGTAAAAAAAAAAAAAAAAAAAAAAAAAAAGTATCAATATAATGATTCAGGAATCATACTCATTTGTTAAATCCTATCTTCTCTAATACTCCTTTTCCTTTGATCCTTATCCCACTCTTTAGGGATATTTGGGCAATGGCCCTTCTAACTTCATGTTGGAAAGGGTGTCAACATTATAGTATAGGGACATGAAACTGGTTGATGACCTTAGAGAGATTCGCAACTCTGTGTTTCAGGGCTTATCTGGCCTAGGACCAGATAAAGCCATGGGTATTCTTTAGGGTTTACAGGAATACTGTTGGTTGGGGCTTGGCAAACCATGGCAATTAGCAATATCTAGTTGAAGCTTGCATAAGAGTAATCTCCAAAATAGCCTCTCAATTCTATTTGAAATCTCTTAGCCACTGATACCTTATTTTGTTACATTTCTTTTCCCCCTTTTGGTCAGGTAGGCATTGTCACTCCCATGGTGCCAGGGCTAGGTTCATCCCTGGAACTCATGTCCCACATAGCCAGAGAGACTTACACCCCTGGACATCATGTCCCACTTAGGGTAGGGGCTAATGATTATACTTGCAGAGTTGGGCTTAGAAAGAGAGTGGCCACATCTGAGCAACAAAAGAGGTTCTTTGGAAGCAACTCTTAGGCATTATTATAGGTAGCCTTAGTTTCTCCATTATAGATATGTTTCATAAGAACAAGTCTCAAGATCAAGGGTGTGGCCTATTAATTTGAGAGTCCTTAATGTTTGAGAGAGTATCAAGGATTTCCAGGTGGGAAAGTTTAATAGTTCCATATTTTTTCTCTAGTCCCTCAAGGGACTTTGCCAATACTTTTAAATTATCTGCCCAACATACTCTGGAATGTATCCAGGTATTACATCCCAAGGAATTTTGAGGAATTGCAAGAGCTCGTTCCCAATTCTAGGCTCCATATGTTTAGGCTGTTTAATTGAACTGGACAGACAGGTTAAGTTAGATTGTATCAGAAAATTTAGGGTTTGGACAAAATAAAACTTTTTTCCTTTGGTCTCATACAGTAGGTGAAGTTCTAGTCCAGAGTTTTTAACAGTATTTATTATTATCACAAGTGGAATATTTAGTCCATGTACTTTCCTAGCTTATAACTGCTAGAAAAAAAGAGGCTATTGATCCGTTTTGTTTCATTTTTTTATATCCACTGTATCAAGTTCCCTTTTTAATTCTGCTGTTTTTAACTGAAAACCTTTGGGTTTTCTAGGCATACAATTATATAATCAACAAAATGAAATAACTAATCTTTTATTATCCATTTATACGGATTATTTTGTTTATCTCTCATTGCACTCACTAGTCTCCAAAACAATGCTGAATAATCATGGTGATCAAAAGTGGGCCTATCTTTTCTCAATTTGCATTCTGGGGCTGGCTGCCAGCAATCCTTGGGTCATTGGCTTTTCTGTCATATGACTCCTTTCTCTTCAGGGTTCAGCTGACTTCCAGCTTCTTGTTTTCCTTTGGCTTCCTCCCTGTAGCCTTCTCTATGAAGCTTCCAGTAATAAAATTAAGACCCATCCCAATTCAATCGGCCACACGTTAACTAAAAACAACATCTTCAAAAGATACTATTTACAATGGGCTCATACCCTTGTTTTCCTGGGGTACATAATTCAACCTATCAAACCTGAAATAAACCCCCTTGATCAAATATGTTATTCTTTTGATAAAGTACTGGATTCTTTTTCATTATATGTCCATAAGTTCATTTGAACTTTGATTTCATTTTTTGATACTATCATTATTAGCCACTAAGTCTGGCTTCATGAAATGATTAAGGGACTAGTAAAATAAGCCACCATAAAATTACATATAATTATCCATCATTCTTTAAAAATTAAAAAGTATTTTACTGTGAAGCTGTCTAATCTTCATGCCACTTTTTATATTAGATATTTAATCTCCAAATTTTTCATGATAATTAGATGTTTTCTACTTCTTGTGTCAATTTTGGTAGTTTATGTTTTGTTAGGAAATCATTCATATCTCCTAGGTTTTCAAATGTTTTTAGTATTTTATAACATCTGAATTTTCTTCTACATCAGTGATTGCCTCCTTTCTGATTCCTATCTTGCATAAATTTTTTTAAGTGTCCTGCAGGTTTATTGTTTTGTAGCAGAATGCCCAGCCTAGAACATAATTGCAAATATCCAGTTGTGCAAAAGGAGATAGTGCTTAAGTACAAATTGGAGACATGATTTTCAAAAATGAAATACTTAAATACAACCCACGGTTCTACAGGAGTTTGAATTCAAGGGTTTCTAGGCCTTTGAGACTGAGCTGCCTCACCCCTAGATGCACGATGGTAATCATGCTCTCCACTTCCCTGCAATAGTCAATAGATGAAATAGCTGTGCCAATGGTCCAACATGATTACAATGAGCCCCTCTTCTAGAGCTTCCCTTAGCCCTCTGCAGAAATTATCTGGATCTGGATAAAGACAATAAGAATTTCTTGAACATCAATGGTCCATAATAGCTAAGTAAGGACACTACATGATTCTCTTGGCTCCCATTTCTAGTAAGACAGACACTCTTAGATGAATTTTTTTCAATTCATCACAGGGGGTCAGCAGGCTCCACCCATACCTCTGAGAACAGTGAACCACTCACCCTTGAAGAAGCTTTGCCACCTTCATCTTTGAAAGTCTTCCGCCAATAGCTGAGGGTCCTGGTATAGGTGATATTGGCAACTTTGCACCCAGACAGCATCATCTTCCACTGCCTCACAGTGTCTAAGAGGTAGATGACCACATAGGCCACACACCAGTCACAGATATCTTGATCTGGGTGATCATCCTACTCACCATGATGTATATGTTCTTGGAGTTGGTGAGCATACATTTGGCCATATCATACACGCCAAAGTTGGCTTCCCTGTAGATGATGATGCCCTGCCTAGAGATGCTGAAGTCCCGTGTTTTAATATGCTAAAGCTGATGAAATGCAATATATCAGAAGTGGGTTGGCTTTACAATGGGAGGTTATTAAGTTATGAGCTTACAGTTCTTAGGCCATGAAAATGTTCAAATGAAGGCATCAGCAGGACGATACCCTGCCTCTGAAGACAGGCTGCCAGCATCTGGGACAACTCAGTCACATGCGAATGTATGTGGCAGGTCTGCTGGTCTTTCCTTTCTCCCTCAGGTTTTGTTGCTTTCAGCTTCTGGCTTTAGTGGCTTTCTCTCTGAGCTTCCCTATGTTTCTCTCTTTTAGCTTCTGTCTCTTTTGTTTTCTGCATGTCCTTTTCTCTAAGCTTCTCTGGGTTTTAGTTTGTTTTGTTTTGTTTTTTCCCTGTCTTTATCCTCTTATAAAGGACTCCAGTAAGAAGATGATTAAGACCTACCTTGAATGAGGTGAGTCACGTTTCAATTGAAATAACCTAATCAAAAAGTCCTACCTACAAAGACCTATACCCATAGGAATGGATTAAAACACCATGATCTTTTCTGAGGTACATAGCTTCAAAACATCATACCCTAGTATAGGCCTCAGATCTGGCAAACTTGGTGGCCTTCACCAGACAGTCCCGCAGCCCTTTGAATTCTCTCTGCACCACATGTCCCACATCAACAGCCAAAGTGGTTTCGAGGGAAAACCAGTGGGTAGAGGAGGCGACAACTGCTGCCATACCAGAGGTCAGATTGCCAGCAAAACACCTCCAGACCTGCATATGCCTATTCTGCTGGTCAGAAACACTTGCTTATATTTATCCTTAGAGGCAAAGTTGAGGGCTTGGGTGAGGAAGTAGCAGATGACACCGACCAGGCTACCCTTCCAGAAGTAGTGGATTCTCTGCTCCTTGGGAAGATGGACTACACAGTCCGTGACGCCTTTGCAGTGTGAGTGGGCTACGATGTATCTACGTATGTGTTACACTCAGCAGCAGCAGCTTGACCAGCCCATGGGGAACTCTGCCATCTTGGAGATGGAAGCAGTGAGGCTGTCTGCTAGGAAGGCTTTGACAAGAGAGATGGCGGGATCTAACCTGGCAGAGCAGACATAGAGCCTGAGTGGATTTACTGAGAGCCTGGAGAGTGAGCGCTGCTGGCTCAACCCCACAGCCACAGGGATGAAAAGCTCTACTGTGCTGGTTTGAAACTGTTATATACCCCAGAGAAGCCATGTTCTTATAATCCAATCTTGTCAGTGCAGACCAATTGTGGCGGAACCTTTTGATTAGGTTGTTTCAATGGAAATGTGACCCCACCAATTCAAGGTGGGTCTTAATCCTTTCCTGGAGCCCTTTGAGAGAGAACTCAAAGTGGACACAGAGGGCAGAGAGATGAAACCAAGGGAAACAGACATTTGGAGATGCAAAGCTAAGGGTGAAACCCAGAGTTTGCACCAGAGAAGCTAAGTGAGAACCGACAGACGCTTAGAGAGAAAGCCACTGGAATCAGAAGTTGAAAGCAACAAAGTGGGAACGAGGACCAGCATATACCAGCCACATGCCTTCCCAGCTGACAGAGGTGTTTCAGATGTGGGTAACCTTTCTTCAAAGCCAAAGTATCTTTATCTGAATGCTTTAATTTGGAAATTTTCATGACCTTAGAACTGTACATTTGTAACCTAATAAATCATTGTAAAAGCCAATACTCATCTTGTACATTGCATTCCAGCAGCATTACCAAACCAAAATACCTACCTTGTCTAATTTTGTCCTTTGTTTCTTATTGGTCTTTTCAACTAGTTGTGGGATTTATTTATTTATTTATGCAAGTTTTCTAGTTTTCTGTTTTATTAATTGCAGGTTTATGTTTTTTTCCTTCTTTCTTTTTTAATAATACAGACATTTAAGCCTATAGAATTGTAACCAAGAAGTTATGATTTGACAAATGATTATGATTACTGAATCATTATATAGATGTTTCTTTTTACTTTCAAGTGTATCAGAATAGTCGGAAGGAAATACCTGAAAATGCTGAACTGTAATCCAGTTTTCTCGATCTTTGATCGTGATTGTTTAATTATATAGCCTTTATCTTTTGACCTAGTGATTGTAAAAACATTGAGACTAACCCTCACTTGTACCCCCTTTATCCAATTTTTTGACTTTAGAGTCTTATAATCATGTAAGCAGCCCCTTAATTTTAATGAAGGAAATTGAGTCAGTTCAGAACTAACCATTGATTTGTTCTTCTAACAGTTAACTCTGTTGCTGCATAGCACCAACTTATACTTATTGTAATGGTAACAACTCGATCGCTGTTTGAATCCATAAAAACCTTGAACTCCTTAGACACAGATTTTTGGTCCTAGGGCCATCTGATCTCCTGTTTCATGCCTAGCAATAAAGTCTCTCTCTCTGAAACTGGATGTCTCAGGAATTGGTCATTTAAACACACTGGGCAGAGAACCCACCGCTTTTAATGGCATCAGAATCACCTCTCAGTACAACTTTCATTTGGTCCCATATGTTTTATATAGAGTATTCAAACTCTAATTATTTTCTGCATACAGCATTTCAATTTTTATTTCTTTTTTTTTGATCCAAATGCTATTTAAGAAGGTGTTTCTAATGTTCAATACTATAGTTAAAATTATTGGGGTCACTTTTATTATTACTATTTTTATTGGATTATGAACAGAGAATTTGACCTGTATAACCTCTAGTCTTTTTAACTTGTTACTTTTTGTGGCCAACTACAGAACTTTTTATACGTTTTTTATAGACATACCAAGAAAGTGGTATATACAATATTTGTGGAATGTAAAATTTTCTCTACACATTTAAAATAGTAACCTACCATCCATTTCACCCTCACACGCTCGGTTTCTCTAATTTTACTTACTTCCCAATTTCAGTGTTTTAGTTTGTTAATGCTGCAGGAATACAATGTAACAAATGGAGTGGCTTTTATAAAGTGAATTTATTAAGTTACAAGTTTACAGTTCTAGGGCCATAAAAATGCCCAATTTAAAGCATCCAGGAAAAGATACCTAGATTCAATACAGGCCAGTAAGGTCCAAAATACTATCAGCTGGAAAAGCACATGCCTGGTGTGGCTGGTGTCTGCTGGTCTTTCCGCCAAAATAGTTCCCTATTAAAGGACTCAAGTAAGCAACCCTACCTTGACTGGGTGGAGACATAGCTCCATGGAAACTACCTAATCAAAAGTTCCCACCCTCGACTGGGTGGGTAACATCTCCATGGAAACAATTTAATCAAAAAGATCCCACCCAACATTAATGAATCAGGATTAAAGAACATGGCTTTTTCGGGGTGCACAACAGTTTCAACCTGGCACACATAGTATTTGCCGCTTATGATCATCCCAGGGCATTACTTATGCCCATTCATTCACAAACATCTTTTTGCGCACCAACTATGTGTCAGAAGGTTGCTGCTGAGACTTTGATAAATAAGCCAGGTGCCCACCCTCATCCAATCAACAGTGGTTTTTCGGGTACATCCTTCAGGGCCCAGACGACTGGAGAGACCGTGGAGGAAATGGAAAGTGTTTCAGCGAGAGCCTGGCTGCCTCCTCAGAGGCTAATGTCCGCAAAGGCAGACGAGGGAGAAACCGCCTCATGCTGCAAAAATAGATGTGCGCACCGGCACTCCACGACAATGAAAGAAACCTCAGAACTCCCGAGAGCTAAAAGCTTGACAAGCCCGACCCACCCCGGACGCCTAGATGCCCGGCCGCGCGTGCGCAACCCCTGATGGCCTTCTTCACCCCGCCCCTCCGACCGGAAGGACTTGCCTGGACTTCCGGCGCTGCGTAGCACGGGGTTGCCACGGTGATGTCGTGGCTTCAAGCTTCTCGCCTAGTCCGGGGCCCTGCTGATGAGGGAGATGTATTTGATGAGGAGGCGGACGAGTCGCTCCTGGTGCAGCGAGAATGGCAGAGCCACATGCAGAGACGAGTCAAAGTAAATCGGGGTGGAGGGCTCCGGGACCTTGTCGCGCTCCGGGACCTTGTCGCGCTCCGGGTTGGCAGGGAATGGGGTGCGAGGGTTGTGGAGAAACTGGGTCCGTATAGTAGAAGCTCGAGTGGCCCCGGTGTGGCCTGGCGCTGCCCTCACCACCTGTTGTCCCCCAGTCCGGCCCACGAACTGCTAGGATTTCCCAGTGGGTTACTTGAAAGCGTATGAAATAGGGTGCGTTCTTTGAGCTATGCAGGAGACCTTGGAGACCAACCAAAATGTTAACTTTGTCCAGACTTTCAAGAGATTGCCGTTTGATGAGGATCACAGATTGGAAATTAGGGGAAGGACGTGTACACTGACAGTATTAATTATGACAATGAAGGGACACGCATATAGTTTACATAGGTTGCTTGAATGGGTGGAGAATCTAAACCTAGGAGTGCTATTAATCAAGACTTGATAGAAAAGGTGAACTTATGGGTGTAAAGGCTGCAGATTGTCAAAGAGCAATAGGGGAGAGTAATAGGGAATGCCCATGGCTAGGTAAGGGAATATTAAAATTAGTTTCTAATTTGTCTCACCCTTTACCGAAATGTAGCTTAATACCATGCATCTAAATGTGTAGGTGGAGCTCTCAGAGCTTAGTTGAAGTTGAGGACCAAATGGTCTACTTAATGCCCTTGCCAACCATAAAATTGCTCCTAGGATTGCGAATCTCCCCAAGTTATTTAATGTTTCATTAAAACTATATTTGTTTAGTTCAACAATCATGTTGTCAGTTACAAAAATACTTCAAGTGAGTTGGGCTTCTGAATCAGTAAAGCATCTTTTAGTGCTATAGCAGCTGGAAGTTGCAGGACAGAATCCCTACCCACAGATAATTTGTAGTTTAATTGGCTATAGGTATCAAGCAAAATTTTTAAACTAGAATTTCATCTTTCTGTTCCTAAAGAAGTTTCTTCCTTTCCCTACTTCAGTTAATTATCCAAGACTTTCCCTAACCCTAATTTACTGCCCTGTCCCCACACCCATCCAGCCACCTCAGTCCAATCAGTTGCGGAGGGTCTAGGTGTGTAATTCTCCATGTTTCCTTTCTGTGAAGCTGTGCTAATACAGGGTTTTTAAAAACTAGACAAATCAGTATTTTTAAATTTACACAATAGGTATAGACTTTTAAAATGGAATAAAAGATAAATCAATAATGAACTTTTATGAGAAGCATAGGTTTCTTTCATTATTTATTATAGAACCATTATGTTAAGAAACTTAATGATCCATTTCATCATTTCCTAAATTGATTCTATGCCTTTCAAGAAAAATATTTATATGGTTCATTTGGTGTTAGTTACAACTACAGTTCTTCATTACTTTTGTTATTTTTAGGAAGGTTATAGAGATGGAGTAGATGCCGGCAAAGCAGTTGCTCTTCAACAGGGCTTCAATCAAGGTTACAAGGAAGGTGCAGAGGTCATTATAAATTATGGACAACTCAGAGGAACATTGAGGTAACTGTAAACTTTTAAGTGCTGAATCATTTTAATCTCAGTAGTACTGGAGGATTTTTATGAAAGTAGTATGTAAAAATGAAATGTTTGAACTGAAGTTGCTTTTCCTGTTGGTAAGTCCATAAAAAAGTGCTACAGAGCATAGAATATTGCCTTCAGAGCATCAAAAACAGAAAACATCATCAGTTCATCCACTTTCAGATGTAAGTCAGGTGCAGTCCCTTTTCATAAAGAAATAGTAGGGAGGGTGTATTCTTTGAAACCCATCTACCACCATCCTGTTTCTGAAAATAATTAGATCTTTAAGTTTTGAATAAAGTTTTTAATCTTGCACATGCGGCAGAACACCATATGATAGACTTCTAGACTAGAATTACATGATGAAAATTCTAGATGGTAATAGAGAGAAAACTGGTTCCATTTACTTTATCACTGAGTATTGAACAGCCTATCAAGATGCCATAACAATAATGGCAGATGTCAGAGCCAAATGACCAAATGACATGTTTGTCCTCTGTTGCTTTATACCTTTTAAACTATCCTTTGTAGAGAAAAATATCAGATGCTTCAAAGAATCACTTTGCCAGGAATTAAATGTATAATCTACTAGAGTCAGAATATGATCAAGTATTCATCTTACCATCAAATTAAACTTTTATAAGCTTAGAAAGGTTATTGCTGAGTCTTTCATATCACTTGATTCCATATTTAAAACATCATTACTTTTCAAAATAAACATGATATTATAGCTTATATGATTATCTGAACAGTCTGGAAAAAAAAAGTTATTAGTGTCCATACTAGAAAAGTAAAAATATTTATTTGTACTAGAAGAGTTCTTACCTTCTTCAAGAAAAGCATTAATAGCTCAGCAAACAATGTCCACTCTCTAACAAAGCTAAGAAAGTAAAGTTGCTTCTAAACTTTTTCAACCCTTCTGTCTTGTGACAAGCAACTTACATACTTAGATCAATAGTTTTCAACCTTGACTGCCTCTTGAAGCTTTAAAAATAAATATTAATACCTAGATCCTACCCCAGAGATTCTGATTTAGTTGGTCTGTAATGTGAAATGATCCCTGAAATTTTAAAGGCTCCCCAAGTGATATTAATGTACATCCAAGATTGAGAGTCACTAGTTTAGAAGCTTTATAATATCCTTAAAGGAGAAATTCATTTTTCTGGCTCCTCTTTCTCTGAGTTGTTTCTCTCCTCAACAGACGTTACACAGTCATAAGGAAAAACATCAAAAATCAGGAAAATTGATTAAGTTCGATTGTTTAATTTATTTTGAAAGGTAATGTCTTTATATATTTTTTTTAATTCTCTTTTACCATCATTAGTCTCCTGATTTTGACTTGTATTTGTTATCATTAACCCATTTTTGCATGATGTTACCTGGAAGAGAAGCATATAGGGGTTAGGATCAAAAAATCTAAAAGCTTGTGATTGTTTTATATATATTTTTTGCTGTTTAATTCTTCTATATGTTTTCCCGCAGTGCTTTGCTCTCCTGGTGTCACCTTCATGATAATAGTTCAACTTTGATCAGTAAAATTAATGATCTTCTGGATGCAGTTGGCCAGTGTGAAGAGTATGTGCTCAGAAATCTGAAATCAATCACACCACAGCCCCTTGTTGTAGATTTACTGGACTCCATTCAGGATATGGACCTTTGTTGTGTAGTTCCAGCCAGGAAAAAGACTAATGAAGCTGAAAATGAAAGACTGTGTGAAAATAATGCTGAGTTTAACAAAAACTGTAGCAAGAGTCCTAGTGGAATGGATTGTTCATATTTAGAATGTTGTAGAACACAGGAACATGCACATTCTGAAAACCCAAGCCTCACTTGGATTATAGAGCAGACAGCCAGTTTAGTGAAACAACTGGGAGTATCAGTAGATATATTACAGCACCTTAAACAACTGTAAAATTTGTCTCACTTTTCAATGAAAATAATGTTTCAGAACATTTTTGTTTCTTAACAGACTAATCAAAATATGTACGGATTTCTATATTGAACACTTCAGCAATTAGGGTCGTCTCATGGAAATTTGAAATGTCATCAAAGTTAATACTATTAAATATAATGTAAGCCTTTTTTCCTTTGTCACTTTTGTAATGTTCTGCCATTACTATATCTGCTCAACTAACACTGCTTACCAGATAATGGTCAGAGTTGCTTAATCATCTTATAACTTAGGAAATAGGAAAAAAATCACAGTGAGTTCCTAAAAATTATTTTCTTCTAGTTTCCTAATTTTATATAGTTTAACATATGCTCAAAAGTTCCAGTTGTCACTGTCATTTTCAAATTTCTGATCAAAAATATTTGGAGACACATATGCTAAAGTGAATAAAAATCAAACATATTGTAGGGACCAAACCCTACCTTCTGCTGCTATCACCATAAGGTGGTCAGAGCCTCATCAACAGCTAATCAGACCAAAATTACCAAAAATAACTCAATGGCTAACATGTAAATATACAGACATATCTGTAAATAAGATGGTATTATATTGAAATTAAGAAACTAGATGTTGGAAAACTGAAGTAATGTTTATACTGATTAAGAATAAAATAGTAAAATTTGTTTTGGTTTTGTGTTGATTTAAAGTACATTCAGTTCCATGAAAAACGCAGGTAATACATTTATGTTCAAATCCAAAGAAGTACCTTCTTACTTTTTCCAAATATTAAGGAGTTAGTAGTCTTGCCTACCAGTGTGCTAAATTAGCTCTAAACTACAATTTTACTTCATATTCACATTGGCAAAAAATATTGCAACCACTCACTTCTGCATTTACCATTTAGTGATAGTGTAGCATAGACTCAAAACTTTTTATGCCAGGATCTAGGTATATCACATCAGGAAAGGATTTTTCATCATCATTTTGTCTGAAATAGAAGTTTATATGAGGTGCCTATCTTCAGAGGCACCCAAATAATTGTTCCTCATTTACAGACTAAAAATTGCTTTTTCACCAGTTTTTATATCTAACTTCTAAAGGACACACGTACTGAGATAATGAGAGAATATGAGCAAATAAGACAAGAGATTAAAATAATGTACTTCCGTGACCTTACATTCCTTAAAATTCACAGAACATTCAGAAATTGAAGCAAGAAGTATGAAATCAGGCTGCAAAAGTGTTTCAGGATTCATTAAAACATGAAAGATATCAAAATTACCATTTTCAGCTGGTAAAAAGGTGTATCTTAAAGATGTAAACACTCATATTTACTAATTACTCTTATTATATGTGATAAGTATTCCATATTTATGGAGAGCTAAAATTTCAAGAGCCTTAATGTTACTCTACCCTACATATTAGAAATGAAATACCCCTTATCTAATGATGCATCTCAAGAGTGTCACCCTGAGTAAAGGTTTCATAAGGGCTGTAAATGATGGAATTTTATCTGGACTTACCTGTTAAAGATTCCCTAAATAAAACGCTCTTTGCTCCATTGATAATACAGAGTGCTTTTGTTCAGATGTTGATGGAAAAGGAAGAAAGGAAATTAACTGATTTCAAAGGATTGAAAACATCTCTTGCACATGCTTTAAAAAAAAAAAAACATTTCAGATGACAGGAATTCCAAATGGTATGCCCATTACTACCTGGGTTTCATGAATGTGAAGCTCTATTCTAGAACGACTAAGGGTTAGTGAAAGATACCTTCCTTGCCTTGTTTCTTTGCTGTGCCTCAGAAGTTGTAGGTCTGCTGAGTCTTTCCATGAAAAGAACCTAAGTGAACATAAATAGTAAGGCAAGGTTGCCCAACAGCTGGCACAGCCAGAGTTTTAAGGCCGGACCCAGACATCAAGCCTAGGTGATAGGGTTTCCTTAGAAACAAAATTTTAACCTGAGATGAATTTTTTCTTGACACTGACATGTTCAGGGTTAAAAAAGGGCGGGGGAGTGTTGAGACAGCGCACAATACTGTGCTTTCCTTGCATTTCAATTGCTTGAATTGCTGCAGCCACCAAATTTTTGCAGTACACAAAAAGAAATAGGCACCTGAATTTACCTCCCTGCTTCATCTCACTTATAAAAGCCTTTGCACTGTTTATTAATTGATTTAATGGTAAACCAAAATAAAAACATTGAAACAACTCCAAGTTGTAATTCTCAACCATCTTCAAACTAAAGTTCAGGCTGTGTTCCAACCTAAGATACAGGGGAGAAAAAATACACACACATACACATAAAGTGATGTTTCTGGAATATAAATCTTTAACTTATATATAAAGTCTTATTCTCAATTTCAGACCAATGGATGATATAAATATCATATATGCTTTGTGAATAAAGTAATCACCCTTCTTGCGCTACAGATCTACAAATCTCCATCTTACAGATACTTGTCTTCCTTGCTTCTGACCCCCTTTAAAACATTTTCCCAAAAAACTTACTGGAAGAGCAGTCTGCTGTCACTATCTCAAATTTTTTACTTCCAACAAGTGAATATCAACATTGAAGGATATTGAAAATAGATGATATACAGGAAAAAGTACAATCAATGCAAGCTAGGGTCTAAAGTTAACGGTAACATTGTAATATGCTTCCACTGAATGTAACAAAGGCATTATGCCAAAAGTAAATGTCAACAGGCAGCATGGAGGAAGGGTATGGATTCTCTGTGGAAGAAAAGAAAATGTCTTCATTCAGACTATGGTGGCGAAGGCACGTCTATACACTTAGGTTGAATTGTATGATGTGTGAATAAAACTGTTGAAAAATGAACAGAGAAACAAGCTAGAGAAAATGTGGAGAAAGAGATGTACCTTACCTGTTCACTGTCGGTAGGGAAATAAGAGACATATATCTGGAGAAACTGAGGGACATGAATGGACATTTGCACATACTGGTGTTTGTGGCAGCAGTATTCAAGACCCACAACGGATGGAGGTGACCTAAGGGTACAACGACTGAGGAATGGAAGGGGGAACTATGGTGTATACATATAATGGACTACTGAGCATGAACCTTAAGGACTGTGTGTGTTGAATGAAATGTCAGGAACAAAGAGAAATATTATCATGCCTCAACCATGTGGACTAACTATAATATAAAAACTTGGTGAACTGAAGTCAAGAGCATGGGTCATCAGGTTGGGCCTATTGTAAAGAGTCCTAGATTTTAAGCTCTTATAGCAGTCACATATATTCAGGAGTTGTAACTGTTATTTCTAAATTCTGAGATACTGAGCTGTTTCTTTATAACCTGGTCATCCCCAGAAACTTCAGGTATTTATGTGATACCTGAGACTCAGATTTAGAGTTCTGAAGCTATCAAAGTCAACAGTACCCCATAAGGAACTATTTAAAAAGTGATCAGACATAAAGATATGAATGAAGCTGATCTGGACAGGACTAAGGCAAATCAGAATATAGGGTAAAGGATGATATCGTCCATATTTTAAGACTTCAACTTCTATGTGAGACCAAAGGGAGAGAGTTTATTTGGTGCAAAATTTATATTTTGGGTAGTGCTTTTCCTAATTTAACTTGTATAGCCCGTTTAGTTGAACACTGTAAGTGCATGGAATCTTGAATAGAGTATGAAATTTATTGGTTTGTCCAAGTTAGTATTATGCCCCGATATATCCCAGAATAATTTCGGCAGCAAATATACAAGTATTTGTAAGGTCCCCTTGAGGGACTGGGGAGAAAGGAGGAAATATTCAACTTCCCCACTTGGAGGATTCCTGATATTCTCGCAAGCAGTGGGGACAGACAAGTCAACAGACCAAGCCCTCGATCTTGGGGTCCACCCCTATGAAACTTACTCCTGCAAAGAAAAGACTAAGCCTACTTATAATTAGGCCTAAGAGTCACCCCCAGAGAACTTCTTTTGTTGATCAGATGTGGCCTCTCTCTCTAAGCCAACTCAGCAGGTAAACTCACTACCCCCCTCCCTATGTGGGACATGACTCCCAGGGATGTAAATCTCCCTGGCAATGTGGGACAGAAATCCCAGGAAGAGCTGGGATCCAGCATCAAGGGATTGAGAAAGCTTAATCTTGACCAAAAGGGGGAAGATAGAAATGAGACAAAATAAATTTTCAGTGGCTGAGAGATTTCAAACAGGGTTGGGAAGAGATAAATGAGACAATATAAAGTTTCAATACCTGAGAGATTGCAAGCAGAGTTGAGACGGTATCCTGGAGGTTATTCTTATGCATTATATAGATATCTCTTTTTAGTTTATGGTGTATTGGAGTGGCTGGAGGGAAGTACCTGAAACTGTTGCACTGTGTTCCAGTAGCCTTGATTCTTGAAGATGATTGTAATAAAGATATCACTTTTACAATATGACTGCGTGATTGTGAAAACCTTGTGTCTGATGCTCCTTTGAACCATGGTATGGGCAGACGAGTGAAAAATATATAGATAAAAAATAAATAAATAATGGGGGGACAAAGGGTAAAATAAATTGGGTAGATGGAAATACTAGTGCTCAATGAGAGGGAGGGGTAAAGGGTATGGTATGTATGAGTTTTTTTCTTATTCTCCTTTCTTTTTCTGGAGTGATGCAAATGTTCTTAAAAATGGTAATGGTGATCAATACACAACTATGTGATGATATTGTGAGCCATCAGTTGTACACCATGTATGGAATAGTTGTGTGTGAAGATTTGTCAATAAAAATATGTTTAAAAATATTCCTTACTCCCCATTCATTCCTCAGCTTCCAACTGCTTTCTGCTAAGGTCACTGATTGCTAAAGTCACACAACTGCCAATCCCTGACTGGTCTTCAGCCCTACTACATGTGTCCTCTCCAGCATTGCACATTGGAAACCATCCTCCACTTCTACAGTCCCTTCTGCTTCGCTTTAGGAGCAGCATTTTTTCCTGCTTCTTGTCCTGCTTATTACTATTCCCTCATTTCCTATTATTTTTACTAACTCTCCTCTCCTCTGCCTGCTCCTTATATATGGGGATTCCTGAGAGTTCCATTCTTGGACCTCTTTTTGCTTTAATACTCTAACCTAATGATTTCTCCTACTATCATGGCTTCGGTTGTACTGACTACTCCCAAAGCTAACATTCCAACTTGCACCCCCTCCCGAGTGCCAGACCTACATTTCCAACTGCCAGTTTCTCATGCCTATCTCAGCCTATTGTGAGGAGGCAAACAGCATACACAGAATGTCTAACACTCACCTCATATTCCCTCTGTCATCTCCCATCGCAACTGGAATGACTATTAGGATTTTCAATCTGTTAATATCATTTCTGCTCACCCAAAGCTGGAAACCTTTAAGTCTTCCTTTGCTTCTCCTTTGCCATCACGTCCTATTTAGAACCTACTTCCAATTGATCCTCCAAGTTGATTGGTTTTTTAATCTTCAGAACTTGTTTTGACTATGGCCTCTTTTCATTCTAATGACCAGATTTTAACTAACTTTGGCACCTGCCTGGTACCTGGTCATTCCCTCCAGTGTAGCCCCCTCCCTGCTCATGATCTCCACTGCCTCCGTTAGCTTCCTAAAAGAGGAAGTTGACGAGGTACTTCCCTGATTTAAAACCTTCCCTGATTTAAAACTCTGATTTATTCCTTTTTTTTCTACTGGGTAAACTATAAACTCTGGAATTTCAGTTCTGGGCCCAAGCAGCATTGTCAGTGTGATTTCCAGTCAGGCTTTCTTTTTCCTCACCACTCTTTACATCACCAACGCAGAATTTCTCAATGCTTTGAGGACAGCTAGATCTAGCCCCAACTTTCAATTTTTCTCACTGTTGACCCTTCTGCCCAGAAAACCCCATTCCACAGCCTTCCTTCCAGCAAGGATCTTTGATCTTTCAAGACAGCTCAAATTTCAACTTCTTCAGGCAGTTTGTGGCTTTACCCAATGTTCCCTCTGCATTTCTTTGAGTGTATCTGATTTCACATTTCTTGAGAAAGAGACTTTGGTTGTTGCAGTATCTCAGCACTTAGCACCATGCCCTGTACATACATAGATAGATGCACAGGTAGTGCCCAATAAGAGAAAAAAAGTGAATGAACCTGCTAACCAAAATGAAGAATCTCATCAGAAATGAAGGATTCCAATACACAAAACATATTGTTTTGTTTTTAGAAAAGGAAACAAAACATTTATGTTGACCTTTTTCAAAAGAGTTCTTTCTTTTTACCTTGTATGTTAGTAAATACCCACATGTCGCACTTAGGTCAGGGTAAATAGGAACATTAAGACAATAGCACTGACAGTTAATAGATTACCGGTTACCAGGGGCTGGGCATGGATAGAGGCTGGGGGTGGGGAGGTGGGAGGTGATGGAGGGGGAAAATCGGGGAAGGGAAAGGAAATGTTATTGCTTAATGGGTACAGAGTTTCTGTTTGAGGTGATGAAAAAGTTGGGATAATGCATGTTGGTGATGGTAGCACAACATTGCAAATGTAATTAATAACACTTGTACATTTGAAAGTGGCTGAAATGAGAAATTTTGAGTTGTGTATATATTACGAAAATTAAAAAGTTCAGAAATATTTATTTCCATTAAGAAAAAAGGAAATCATGCAAAAGAAACAAAAACTGGAAGGACACACCAAAATATTATTTCCTAGCAGGGTGCCTGGTAATTAGTAACTAATGACAAGAAATAATTGGAAGAGAGGAGGAGGTGAGAGAAGAGAGGAAAAGTAAGAGCTAATACTCATTTCGTGTTTTCTATGTGCAGGCTCTATTCTAAAACCTTTACATATATTAATTCATTTAATCCTCTCAGCAACCCTCTGCAGCAGAACTGTTAGTTTCCCCATCCTGAAGGTGAGGAACTTGGGGCACAGAGAAGGCTAAGTAACTTGTCCAATTCACACAGCTACTAAATGGCCCAGTTTAGAGTTCAACTAAGGCAGGTCTGGCTCTGGAGTTCTTGCTCAAAGTACATGCTTACTAGATAACATAGTAGCAGTAATTGTGTTTGGATAGAGGAACATGAGTTATAGTTCCCCCTTGCTGTTAATGTCTACTCTTCTGCATCTTCAAATTTTCCCCAATTAACAAACATTATTTTTATAGCAAAATGAGTATTATAAAGAATAGTTAAGGGCGGGGCCACAGTGGCTCAGCAGGCAGAGTTCTTGCCTGCCATGCCGGAGACCCAGGTTCAATTCCCAGTGCCTGCCCATGCAAAAAAAAAAGGCATTGTTAAAAGGAACAGAAATTTATTTGCTCTATATATAGGGGAAAAAATACTGTTTCCATTAGGAGGAGAGAACCTTTATTAACATCTAGAAAGTATGAAAAGTATTTGGTATATATCGAAGCTAAATTCTCCTTGGACTCTTTATGCTTTCTATGTTCCTCAAGGAGAGGCTAACTTGTGCCACTCATTTTGTATTAGTGTGTCTTTACTCTTCATATATTCCTACTCAACTCTCAAAAAGATTGTTAGCTCACTGCTTACAGATATATGTATTGCTACAAATAGATCTGCCAAAAAGAGCCGGGAATCTTCAACATAAACCAAACTCCATTTTCTTGCCCTGTATAATAGTGCAATCTTTCCAGAAAGGTCAACAAAGTATAAATCAGGCCAATCTATGGATTCAATTCTGTGGAAGTTGAACCCTGGTATTTTCAATCATGTGTATGAAATTCACCATTAAGAAAGATCCTGTACTTCTGCATCTTGTTCATTTTCAAGGAGTTGTTAAATTAGTCCAAAGCCACTGGGTGGTGCTGGTACACCCTAATAGGTTAGTATATTGTCTTCATTCTAGATAATGTGCTATTTGCTTAGCCTTTGGTCACAAGAACAAGCAGCCAATGATTATATCCCTAAAGCTATGCCAAACAGATTGAGTCATTTGTGAGATCAGGTGGATAGTAAGAGTTTTCCGTATATGTCAATAAACTTAGAAGTTAAGATGCCCTTGCTTTTCCTTTTTTAATTCTAGGCTGAGAATTTTTCTACATCAAAACAACCAATCATAAGGAAACCTGTACACACAAAAAAGATCGCTTTACTCTTCAAAGTGCTAAGGTCAAAGTAAACAGAACACCTGGAACCCAAAGCAAGCAGCCGTCAGTCGGAAGCGATGTAGTATTATAACTTCACATTCTTGAAACATGTCTGCTTGTTAGCCGGGACTGTGCCCAAACTGCTTCAAACTGTCTTTTTCACTTCCTTTCTCTCTCTCTCTCTCTCTCTCTCTCTCTCTCTCTCTCTCTCTCTCTCTCTCTCTCTCTCTCTCTCTCTCTCTCTCTCTCTCTCTCTCTGTCTCTCTCACACAAACACACGAACACACACATCTTTTTAACATTTAAAGGTAAGGAGAGACAACTTACTTTAACCTCTTCAAATATATCATAACCCTTCTTTTCAGTCAACAAATCTACAACCAGATATGTTTTCTTCATATCAAATACAACACATTCCAGCTAGTATTTAAGCCTGTTTCATTGTGAATTGCATAGCACTATTATCTATGTAATATCCCTTTGTTAGATGTAAAAAGGTATATAGTTATACAAGGAATTTTTAGACAATTTGTCAACCCCCCTTGTGATAATAAAATAAGAGTAATTTGACAATAATTATACTGATCATCCTTGCTAATGAAATAAAACTGGACTGAAATGAGGGATAATATAAATAACATGAAAATAAAATCACTTCCTTTTTCTGATTTGATGACATTACAAAGATCCAAAATCAGATCTAAAAATAACCAGGCACACTTTACTTTGCAATTATAAACTATAACCTGAAATATTAAATCATAGTTTGGGAAACTCCAATGATGGAGTCATTTACTTGTTAGAAATTATTGCTATAAAGCTGAGAAATTAGGGAAGGAAAACCTACTTAGTACATTTAGACATTTAAGTCCCAAGAGGAAGTCAACTAAATAGTTTCGTTTGAAGTCACTTTATGTTTTACTATTCAAGATGCCAAATAATATATAATTAGTCTGTGATTCTAATCCTCTAATAGATGTGTATAAGGTTCATATGATGCCTAGAATCTAGGTGCATTATGACAACAATTTTGAACTCAGAGGGCATTGTCATTTATGTTAGTGGAGTTAGCTGGAACACAGAAGCTAAGGTCAGAGATGTGATCCATTCTCCCTCCGCTGCCTCGGAGGCCCCCTCCTTACATGAACCTGATCCTTCTGCCCACATCACAGGTTGCTGCTGTCCACAAGGAAGTAACCAAGGGACAACTTGAGAATGTCAATCCAAGTAAGTGGCCATGGACAGATGGTGTTCAGTCCATGGAAAGAATGATCAGAGGTGCTGACAAAGAAGTATGTTAAAAATGGGTATGGCTTTTACATAAAACAATGTGGAATATGTATCAAATAAAAATACATTTATATCCATTTAGCTGGAAATCTCAAGTTAGGAATTTGACCTAAGGAAATAATTAAACAGAAGATAAGAATGTTCAGCCCAGAGATATAGTTGCATCTCTAGAGCAGAGAAACATTAGAAACAATATAAAAGATCAACAGTTAAAGAGTTATTAAGTAGATTATGATACAGTCACTCAAAGAAATGTTATGCACCCATTATAGTTATTATTATGAGAACTATAGAGGCAAGGAAAATATTTTTGATATATAGTGAAATAAAAGTTGCTCTAGAATGTTACACTCATATATGAATAAATTATGTAAAAACTTGTATTCTGCAGATAAAAATGAAGACTGTTCTTAAAATGGTAATTATTGTGTTGTGTGGTAGGATTAGAGGATTTTTCCCCTTTTCAGAATGTTATTAGGTTATTTTACAAAGTATTCATTTTTTAAGAAGGAAAAAACTGTGTACTTCCTCTTTAAAAGCAAAATCTGGGGGGGTGGGACGGGGGGAAGAAAGTAAGTGTGCTTAATTTAAAACAGTGGGTCAGGAAAAGATCCCCAGAAAGATCTAGTGAAGCAATACAGCAAGAAATCAGAAACGTTCATTAAGTTTATGGTTTTTTCCATTTATGTCAAATCGTGAAGTTTCTCTCTTGATATACACAGTAGATTTAAGAAAGAAGATTTAAGAAAGAAGAGATGTGAATATACTGGAAGTCATTCATGTTTGCTTTTAGTACAATTTCTGGCAGGCCTGCTAAAGTTTTATTTTCACTGATGCTAACATTCACATCCCATAGGGTATATTGAGTGGTGGTGCCTGGGTAAGTCCTCTGTAGCATAAATGAACAAGCTGTCTTTACTTAAAAAATCGTTGAGACTGCCTTACCTTAAATAAAACTATAGCCTTTTATTAGAAATATTTTAATATTGTTTCTACTTTAAAAGAGAAAAATCAGTTCACAAAATTGGGGCTACCATTAGCCCAATTGAGTTATTTTTCATTAACTCTTAGTGAAAACCAGTATCTACCTATGTATAAACATTTCTCCACAAAACAGCTTATCCAATAATAAGAAAATGCAGCCAGAAACCTCAGAAAATTTGATGAGAAGTGATTGACTTTACCTTAAACAGATTTGGAAGAGAATATGATCTTCACATTACTTCCTTTGTTCTCCACATCAATTCAATTGTGGCAATAATTTTGGTCATATTTTTCATAATTTTGTACATTTAATAAATGGTATGTGTATAAGCCGACTGTGCCAGTTTGAAAGGACTGTGTCGGTTTGAAAGGACTGTGTACCCTAGAAAATACATGTTTTAATCCTGATCCATCTTGTGGAGGCAGCCGTTTCTTCTATCCCTATTCAGTACTGTAGGTTGGAAACTTGATTAAGTTATCTCCATGGAGATGTGACTCACCCAATAGTGGGTATTAACCTTTGATTAGAGGGAAATGTGACTCCACCCATTCCAGGTGGGCCTTGATTAGTTTACAGGAATCCTTTAAAAAACATTTTGGAAAAAGTTACAGAACCACAGATCCCAGGCAGCCAGAGACCTTTGGAGATGAAGGAAAATGACATCCGGGGAGCTTCATGAAACAAGAAGGCTAGGGAGAAAACTAACAGACATTGCTACATTCGCCATGTGCCTTTCCAGTTGAGAGAGAAACCCTGAACTTCACTGGCCTTTCTTGAGTGAAGGTAACCTCTTGTCGGCGCCTTAATTTGGACATTTTTATAGATTTGCTTTAATTGGGACATTTTCATGGCCTTAGAACTGCAAATTCGCAACTTCATAAGATCCCCCTTATAAAAACTGTTCTGTTTCTGGTATATCACATTCTGGCAGCTAGCAAACTAAAACACCCACATTTCCCAAAAGAAATTTGAGCCTCTTTGTTTCAAAATCTGCTAAATACAATGATACTCCACATTGTTTCTGTGAGGATTACATGCAATAATATACTTAGAGTGCTTTCCCTAGCAAGGGGCACCCAATAATTCCCGGTTAGGGAGAGCTTGTATCCTGCAGTTGTTCAGCACAAACAGATCATCAGGTTTGGAGCACAGGTCCATCACAGGCAAGTCACTGGAACTACAGCATTATTGGAATTGTATCTTCATCTATAGAATAATAGTGCCTACCTCACAGGGTCCCTATAAAGAATAAATGAATCCATAGTAAATGTACAGAATTGAGAGCAGTGCCTGGACATATTCAGCACTCACCAAACATTAGCTACTATTATTTTCATCACCATATTTTCTCCTAAGAAATAGAAAGGCAGACTTCTTACTGGCAGAGCTAAAAGTAATAAGAGCATGATTTCTCCCTCAGTTATTATTTAAAAGAGAGAGAGAGAGAGAAGGAAGGAGGGAAAAGAAGGAAACATTTGCAAGCATAAGTACAAAATTATACTTGAAAGTGGTGGTGATCAATGGGGGAATTGGGGGAAACAGTGGGGGTATTTTTTCATTGTCAAAGTGATGGAGGAGAATATGATAGTTTGCCCTGGTTGGGGGGAGGGGATGCTAGATACCCTTCACAACCATCAAACGCCCAAGAATCATTCATGTAAATGAAAAATCTATTTATATTTTACATATAAACACCAAGTAAATTTTTGTTTTATCCTAACATTATTGCTTTTCCCCCATTATAACATAATTAGGCTCCTGTACAAAAATAAGAAATAAAATAAATAAAAATAATTCTGCTCCTTTCTTCAGTACAATGTTTAAATTATTTAAACATTGTACTGAAGAAAAATATGACTCAGGAAAAGTAAATCTTTCATATTCCTAGCCCTCCAAACAGCCTTCTTCATGGAAATGGAAAAGTCAGTCAAACTTATATGGAAGGATAAGGGGTCCTAAATAGCCAAAGCCATCATGAAAAAGAAGAATGGAATTGGAGGACTTTCACGCTTCCTGATCTTAAACTTATTACAAAGCCACAGTAATCAAAGCAGCATGGTACTGGCACAAGGACAGAAATATAGACCAGTGGAATTGAATTGAGAGCCCAGAAATCAGCCCTCATGTTTATGACCAACTGATTTTTCACAAAGCAGCAAGTCCACTAAATTGGGAAAGAATAGTCTCTTCAAAAAATGGTGCTGGGGGGTGGTGCAATGGTGGCTCAGCAGGTGGAATTCTCACCTGCCATGCCAGAGACCTGGGTTTGATTCCCAATGTCTGCCCATGGGAAAAAAAAATGGTGCTGGGAAAACTGGATATTCATATGCAAAGGAATGAAGGCAGACGACCCCTACCTCACACTATATAAAAAAGTCAACTCAAAATGGATCAAAGACCTAAATATAAGAACCAGAACTATAAAACTCCTAGAAGAAAACATAGAGAAGCATCTTCAGGACCTTGTCTTAGGAAATGAATTCTTAGACTTTATACCCAAAACATGAACAACAAAGAAAAAAACAGGTAAATGGGAATTCATCAAAATTAACTACTTTTGTGCATTAAAGGACTTTACTGAGAAAATAAAAAAGTCAATCCATAGGAATTGAGAAGTTATTCTGGAGGCTACTCTTATGCAAGCTACAGCTAGATATTAATTGCCATGCTTTGCCAAACCCCAACCAACATCGTTCCTTTTAAGCCTAGAGAATACCTAGGGCTCTATTTAAGATTCTATGAAAGTTTCAGATTCCCAGTTTACTTTCCAGAAACCTATAACTTCAGATGTTTCTTAAGCCAAGTTCGTTCTGAAACCCAGAGAGGTCAGCCTCTCCAAAAACATTAACTAATTCCATTCCCCTCTCCTATATATTATTGTCATCCCTTTCAATGTGAAAAAGTTAGACTGGGCACAACTCAAAGATCCTTATAGATTGGAAGTAAGATCAAAGGAGAAGGAGGAGTTATACAGAGAAGATAGAATTTAACAAATGAGTATGACTGCTGAATCATTATGTTGATATTTCTTTTAGTTTCCAGTGTCTTGGAGCAATTAGAAAGAAAAACCTGAAATTCTGGAACTGTAACCCATATCAAACTTTGAAATGTATTCTATAACTACTTGTTAAAATGTACTTTGAAATTTTTTGCTTTTTCATGTATATGTTATATTTCACAATAAAAAATGTTAAAAAAAAAAAAAAAAGACAACCCACAGAATGTGAGAAACTATTTGGAAGACACATATCTAGTAAGGGTTAATATCTAGAATATACAAAGAACGCTACAACCTAACAACAAAAAGACAAGCAATCCAATTAAGAAATGAGTAAAAGATATGAATAGATATTTCTCCAAAAAGATATATGAATGGCCGATAAGAACATGAAAAAAAATGCCATTAGGAAAGTGAAATGACATACCATTTTATACCCACTAGAATGACCGCTATTAAAAAAACAAAAACAGAAAATAACAAGTTTTGGAGAGGATGTAGAAAATAGGAACCCTCACACATTGTTGGTGGGAATGTAAGATGTTGCAGCTGCTATAGGAAATAGTTTGGCAGTCCTTCAGAAAATTAAATATAAAATTACTATATGACCTAGCAATCCCACTTCTAGGAATAAATCCAAAAGAACTGAAAGCAGGGACACAAACGCGTATTTCCACACAGATATTCATTGCATCATTCTTCACAATTGCCAAAAGACAGCAACAATACAAATGTCCATCAACTGATGAATGGTCAAACAAAATGTGGTATATACATACAATGGAATGCTGTTCATCCATAAAAAAGAAATGAAGTTCAGCATGCTATAGCATGAATGAAACTTGAAGACATCATGTTGAGTGAAGTAAGCCGGCCAGAACAAGGATTAATATTGTATGATCTCACTGATATCAAATAATTAGAATAAGCAAATTCAGAAAGTCAGAAACTAGAATGCAGATTACCGGAAGCTGTTTTGGGGATAAAGAATGGGGAGCTAACACTGCAAAATTTCTGTTTGGGGCAACAGAAAAGTTTTGGTAATGGGAGGTGGTGCTTGTATAAGTGAAAGTGTTAAATATGGGAAATTTTAGGGGAAATTTAGTTACCAGAATAAAAATTAATAATTTATTGCATAGTTATTGTGGGAACCAAGGGAGAACCAAATTCAGAAAGTCAAGAGAGGGTAGCCGCAGCTCATCCAGGCACTGCCAGCCGCCGGAGTAGCCTGGGGTCTGACCTCTACCATTTGTTTCACATTCATTAACACCTCTGCCACTGAAAATAACTTTTATAACACAACCAGTGTTCTCGTTTCCCTCCCTTCAGATTCCAAGTCCCAGTGGGCAGGAATGTCCTGCCAGGAGCAGGGAGAGAAAATATCTGGGACTTTTAGCAGTTGTGGTGGAAAGTAGCACCTTGTCTCACACTGTGGGGAATCTCCAAACCAAAGAAGGAGATCCAGGTGCTCGGCAGCCAAAAGGGCAGGAGTCCACCACAAAGGGCATGGGGGGATATTCATGGCTTCAACTCATGTGTCCTGGCTTTGAATTCAATCTGTTTTTCTACAGGTTCTTTATTTACAACCTTTGTGCCGTGGTTATCTTAAAAACACAATGTATCTTTTGTTTGTTTGTTTGGGGGGGTTACTGTTTAATACACACTGAATTTTCCAGGGATACAGCTACTACTTGAAGAAAAAGAATGTTGTACTATGTTGCAATTGGAAGTTTACCAACTAACAACTAAGCACTGATACCAAGATTGAGTCATCAGGACAACACATCAGCAGCAGTCTGCCCATCTCCTGCATCAGACCACTTCATGACACCTAGCAGAGTTGTGCCCAGGAATTTACATATCAAAATACATATTACTTTGCTGTTAGTTAGCTCTTTTATTTCTCCCTTACATTACAATTAGGGCCTTACTGTAATTTTTTTCTATCACATTTAGGATTGAAATCACAGTGCCTGTGTACAAGGCACTGATCTAAGACTTAACATGCATTAACTCATTTAATTCTCCAAATAACCACTGATGTTGTTTCAATTATTATCTGTACTGGTTTGAAGCTGTTATGTACCCCAGAAAAACCAAGTTCTTTTAATACAATTTTGTGAGGGCAGACCTATTGTTGGGTGGGACTTTTTTATTAAGTTTTTCCATGGAGATGCGACCCTGCCATTCAAGGTGGGTCTTAATCCGCTTACTGGACTCCTTTAAGAGAGGGACATTTTGGAGAAAGCTCTGTCGTTTGGCGATGCAGAAAGACGTGCTCCTGCGACCCCAGAAGCTGAGAGAGCTGTTTGAAACCGGGAGCTGGGAAAGAAGGACAGCAGACAGAGGATGCAATTAGCCTTTCTGGAGTGAAGGTATCCTCTTGTTGATGCCTCAATTTGGACATTTTCACAGCTTTAAAAATGTAACTTGTAACTTAATAAATCCCCCTTATAAAGCCAATCTATTTCTGGTATATTGCATTCCAGCAGCTTTAGTAAACCGAAACGTTATCCTCACTTTTTAGATGATGAAACTGAGGCAAAGAGAAGCTAAACAATAACTTGCCCAGTATTGTCCACCTCCAGACACTGTGCGAACTCTCACTTGGCTGCAAATGCGCAAACCTGTAAATGGAAACCAGGAGATTTTGTTGGTATTGATTTTATTTTCAAACACCAGTTATCCAACAAACATACACCCCCTCCATAATTTCTTTACTTATGTGTGTAGGTAAGTTATCTATAAATTTCATTTCAGGGTAGTACAGGGGACATTACACTCTATTAAAATTAATGAAAAATGGTGTTGTATCCAGAAACCACTGCTTTGAAGAAACAACTTAGAATAATGTTTGGAAAACAAACACTTTTTGTCTGTCTTTTCCTCACTACTCTTTATTTTTCTAAAAATATCACTACTTCATTTCCTGGTTTTGTTTTATTATTGATTGACTCCAATTCATGCCTTGTCCCTGCTGATTTCCAGAACTTGTTCATAGCTCCAAACCCCTCTAGTTTTCTCTTACAGACATTAATTTTTCTCCAATCTTTCTTTTGCTCCAAGCTTAAATTTAATTAACATATTGGTGTGGACTTTGGGCTTCTGAAAAGCTTACGTTACCCAGTTCATCCTTGTAAAGACTGTGCTAGCTTGACACTCTGGCAAAGCTTGCAAGAAGGAAAAATTATGGCTGCCCCACACACTGCATATTCGTAGTGGGAACCTCCACAAGTGTCTGGTTTTTCCTAATGATAGGACTCCCCTCTCAAAGGAGAAGGCTTCCCACTTCTAACTATGTGGATATTTGGTTAGCAGTTATTTATTGATTACCCAAATCCGCCTAACTGGTCATTAACAGGTTAAACAAGGCTTCCTGATTATTCCCTTGTCTGCTTCTGATTTTTAAACAAATACGTGTTAAGAATTTACTTTAAGACATTTAAATATTATACAATTTTAGTTCCAGTTTAGTTTAAAATAAAAAACTTATTACAAAACTAGTCATTTATAGCAATTTTAGAAGCTATAGAAAATAATTAATCTACCTTACAGGATGAGGAGTTTTGAAAAGTGACAACGGTAGATTAAAATTCTTACTATGTTGCTTCTTATAGAGCTGTTTCGGTGGCCTTGAGAACATATGTGTTTTAGAATTTAAATCTAAATTCGAAGCTATTTGTTGATTGCTTCAGAAGACTTTTCTAGCATGTGCAAAGGAATGCTGGTGTTCCAAAGATGAAATGTGTCTTACTAACGAGCTGTCAACTTTGCAGTTTCTGGGTTGCTTAATTAGAATCAGTATTACTGAGACTTGTTGGTGTGTGCAAAACTAATCATAAATTATCTTTTTAAGATAGAACTGGGGCACCAAATCCCGTTGGAATTTAGTAAAAGTCCTCATATTTTTCTTAATAAAGGGTATATTCACAAACTCAGCTATTAGCTATGCAAGAAACTCTATTTCCTTCTCCACAGTTTAAGAACCAGCATATTCTAACTTTTACCCCCAGTGTAATTATTTATCACCTTCAAACTTCTGAAGAATTCTGGTGTAACCAAGGGCCTCAGTTTCCTACTTATCTGTAAGGTAATTGTGAGGAGACAGGCACATAGCTGGAATTCAGTAGGTAGTATTAATATTATAGCCTACTCCCTCTTAAAATCTAGTCTGTGATTTAGGTTATCTCCTGGACAGAGAAGCCTAATGTTTAATAAGAGATAAACAGATTGAGTTAATCGATGGCCCGTTTTTAGATGGATTGGAGAGTCAACACAGAAGTATTTGCTGGTATTTATCCAACACTATCCTAGCAAAAGAACTTTAATATTTGTTGACGTTTAGCCAACACTGACCTAAAAGGATGTTTTCTTTAGCCAAGTATCAGTCATCATCGGGGTCAGCTGTAAAACCCATTGACTCTAACTTCTGCCTCAATGCAGGTCTTTCCCAATTTTACCCGGACCATCGGAACACCCTGCTAACTTCCCTCCTTGCTTCCTATCTCTCCCCTCCCCCCACAACATTGCCAGAACTATCTTTCTGAAACAAGAGTTTGATCATATTTTTCTCTTCTTTGGCTTTCCATGTCTTTGAAACAGCTGGTCCAAATCTTCCCTTCCAGTTTCATGTCCTGTCAGCAAAACCAAAGAACCTCATGTATCAGTGATAGTAACATACTGTTTCCTGGAATGAATTTTTCCATTATCTGCTCCTTTCAAATCAGGCTAAAACATCATCTCCTCTAGGAAGTCATTATGCTTCCCCAGGGGCTAAAGTTATAACTTTCCCGTTGGTGCTTCCCTAGCTCCTCCTAAAGACCACATAACATAATACTTCTCAGTGTTGCCCTGCCAAGTAATGAGCTCTTTTGAGGGTTTGAATAGATTTTATTAAAATCTGGATCCTCAGCGTTTAGCACAGTGCTAGGCACATAGTCTGTGCTCAATCTACATGTACTAAATGAACGGCATTCCATGGGGTCATTCTTTCAGCTCTTCCACAGTCTAGATGAGAATTCCTTAAGTTTTTATTTGGGAAGGGTGTCCCAAAAGTCTACGAGTATATCGTCTACTGTAAAGGTATTAATGAACCAGTGACATAATAAGTCTGATTTGTTTAGATCTCTTTTGAGTTCAGTTTATATAACTCAGTCTGCCAGACTCTATTGTTTTCATTGAACAGAAGAAATAGAATTCCTATACACACGGTGAAAGTCCATCACGCACCCAAAGGAACCCACCAAGGCTTAGATCTTGTCAGAGCATTCAAATGACTATTAGATTTTTCTCTGCTCACTTTATCCCTTATCTCATTCTATCCTGGAATCTTGTCTCATTGGAGCTGAAGGATTTATAGATCTGCTTGGTATTACTTGCTGGCACATGGATTTAAGAGTGTTTAAATGGCTGACATTCTTCATTCTTTGACTATTTTTGACCTGCTATTAGCTTGGCCTTTTTCATAATATTTTTCTCGTTATCTGCGATGTGTTCATTTATATTTTTGTTTTGCTTTTGTTTTTGGAAAACCGTTTTCCAAACTAGAAACAATTTGGCTATGTCTGACTCCATTATCTGGGATTAAATGGACTGTTTCTTTGACATTTGCTGAATTAAGGAGGAGGAGTTCTTTCATATAGTTTCCAGATATTTGTTTATTGATATATTTCTCTTACGATAAGTTTAGTGACTTTTTGCTTATTTTATTCGTAGCTGTCACTGCAGCACCCAGACCAGGGCTTGGTAATATTTGGTGCTTAATAAATACCTATTGAATGAATAGGTGACCATTTCTAATCAAATTACTTTTAAAAAGTGTTTACATTTTCTTAAAGAGTAAATTTTAAAAAAAGCAAATCATTCTTCAAATTCAATAATGAGATCTGAAGATTGTTTTTTAAATGCAAAGATAGAATATTATATTTAAATTTGTCTCTTTACTGCTAATAAAAAGATAATCCATTTGATCACCAGCTATGTGATGAGCCTTTGTGTATTTCATAATTAAAGATAATTTACTTAAGTAGCTGACGTCTCTGTTATAAAACACTCTCCAGTTTCCCTGGAGGCCCCATGAGGCCTATCAAAAGCAACTCCCGGAAGAAGGCAGCAGCAGCTACAGCAGTAACAAAGCAGCTGCAGTCAGTCAGCATTTAGGGAACTGAGCCTTATTTCAGGAAGCATTGCTTGGAGGTAATAGCCAGACCTTAAGGTCACCCGTCGCCACAAGAGACCAAGATGATGACTCACCAAAAGTCCCTTTCCAAATTCAGGGACTTAGAGGAAGAAAACACCTGATGTGTGTCACTCCTAAAATATGTATGTGTTGAATTCTACAGTATGTGACAGTAGAAGCTTGAAAATTCAGAACACCAAGGGATATAGCTTCAGAACAGCCCAGCACCACCAATATGAAAATGATATGAGCACATAAATGAATTTATTATTGAATATATACTATATATTTAAGTATTGAGTATATTAAATACTGAATTAAGTATATATTACTAAGGCACTTTAGTAAACACTATAAACTACAATAATACAGTTAAGATCCCCCAACATAGTTTAAATTTTAATAATTTTACTTACTGGAGATATTTTAAAGGAAACAATCATCATTTACACTAATCTCACAGATTGGTCATGAAATTAAATGAAAAAAATGTGAAGCTTACAGAGAACTTAAAATATGCCAAATACTGACTAAGGGTTTTACAGGGACTGTGTTATTTTATTCTCATAGATTGGTAATATTATCTCTGTTTTACAGGTAAATCAACAGGTAAGTTTAAACCCACGTTTACCTGACTCCAGAGGCAGTCCTCTACAATTACTATGATCTTCAGCAAACCCTTTAGGTTTTGACATAAGAGTGCTCACATTGTCTATTTAATAATACACCTATTATTGGTTGCCTTTCTTTTTCTTTCTTATTTCCCCCATGGTTCCTATGATCAACAACCGAATAAACTACTTCACTTGAAACTTTGTTTCAGGGTCTGCTCCTTGGAAAACACAAATTAAGACATAAAACATATACTGTTGGACACATAGTACTCAAATTTTCTTTTGCATTTTCTGGTAATGCATTTTTAGCAGGCAGTGAATACTTAGTTTCCTTTACCTTAAAATGCCTTTATTTCACTTTTATTCTTAAAGGATATTTCTGCTAGATGTAAACATCTGGACACTTTTACTAGTTAGACAAAATAGACATAAAATTCTAGGGATTTTTTCCTTTCAGCACTTTATGTCATTCCATTGTCTTCTGGTTTCTAATGAGAAATGAACTGTCTTATATATCACTGTTGCCTTATTTGCAGTGCACTGTTTTTCTCTGACTACTTTAAAGATTTTCTTTAATTTTGGTTCTCAGTAGTCTGATTATGATGTGCCTAATACTACTCTCAGTAACTATTGTATTGCAGATGAAGAGAGAAATGTTGTCTTCACTTCCTATTCCAAAAAAAAAAAATACCATCATTGGAGCCTCAAAGCTCTTGGGTCAGATTTGAAAACAGTGTTGGTAAGAATTTACAGATATATGGGTGAGTTTCAAGACTGGAATGAAGGTCAAAAATAAGAATTATTTGTTAAAAATAATTCTTATTTTTGACCCTCATAACCCAAAATAGAGGAAGCAGTGTTTTCATGTTTATACCTTCTGTTTGAGTCAAAGATAGTAACCTTGAGACACATGGTATTTCCCTATTTTTATCACCTTGAATTTGTATCTCTTCCAAGTATTTAACATTGCTCCCAATGCTATGAATATTAAATTTCATATTAAAAAAAATGAAAGTGTGAAAAAAAAAGACTGGAATGATTGAGTTTAAAGACAAAAAAAAAATAGAGATCCATCACTCAAAGAATTCATGTGGAAACTTTGTATTTATCTTGTTTAGGGCTCACCTAGTATGTTGGGCAGTTCATCAAATTTGGGAATGTTTTGGCCACTATTTCTTCAAATTGTTGGTTACTCTCTATCTCTCTTCTTTTGAGTACGCATAATGGTAAACTTCCCAACATTGTTCAACAAGTCACTAGGGCTCTGCTCATTTTTACCCTTGCTTTTTATTCTGTCTATTCAGATTGAATAATTTCTTTTGATCTATTGTCAAGTGTATTAATTCTTTCTTCTCTTATTTCCACTCTAAAGTTAAGCTCATCCAGTGAAATTTTTTTTTTTTTTTTTTTGCATGGGCAGGCATTGGGAATCAAACCCAGGTGAGAACTCTGCCACTGAGCCACCATTGCACCACCCTCATCCAGTGAATTTTTACACAGAATATTTTAATGTTTGGTTCTTGAATTTCCATTTAGCTATTTCTCTATGGTATCTATTTCCTTGCTGATATTTCCTATCTGCTCATTCATTGCAACCATATTTTCCATTACATCCTTTACAATAGCTACAATTGCTTTAAAATCTCTGTCTAATTACAACAAATGGGTCTTCCTAGGGTTGGTCTTTATTGACTGTTTTTTTCCTTGAGTATTGGTCACACTTTTCTGTTTCTATGTCTGATATTTTTTAATTGTATCCTGGACATAGCAAATGATACATTATAGAAACTATGGACTCTCTTACATTCTTAATAAGAGTATTGATTTGTTTTAGTAGACAGTTACCTTGCAAAACTCAAACTCAAAACTCTACCTCCTCTATGTTAGACAGCAGTTGAAATCTTTTTCAATTCCTTTAGCCTTAGATAGGCTTCTTGGATTCTGCCCTACACATGAATAAAATTTCAACAGAGTTTATACTCAGAAGCTGGGACTCTCCCCTATGTGGCTCTCTCCTTTCTGGAATATTCTCCTTCATGTTCTAGATAAACTATGATTCTGAATCCTCAACCTGTAAGATCACAGATTTCTGAAACTCAGTTAACCTCTATAATGCTGACTGGAGTCTGTCCTCAGGTGAAAAGTCATAAAAAAATGGAAATTCATCCATTTCTTTCCAAGTGTCAACACCCCTTCATTTTCCATCTGCTTTGGTCACTTTTCAGTGCCTTCCCATAGTTGTGTTTTATATCATGTTCAGAATTTATAAGTGTTACCTGTGGAATGGTTGGTGTGATACAAGCTACTCATTAACAAAAGTGGAACCTCAAGTTTTCTTTAAGCAGGATAAATCTTCCTTATAACTAGACATCTACACTGCATTTATTGATACCAATCCTATTGCAACATCCTTTAAATTCTCTACCTTTTAAAGGTAAACCTTTTGGAAAGTGGACTCTCTCCCTCATGTTGTGGTACTCTTGTCTCATTTCTCTGTTGAAAAGAAACTGCCAGTCTACCTTTTCTCCAGAAGTTCCCTCCTAATAGGATTCTTACTGACTTATCCCTCTGATTCTATTTCTGTAGATGAGTAAATAGAAACATAGACTGGATTTTTTCCAAGGTTTAGAAAGTGCCTGGGAACATTTCCAAGTATTCCACTCCATTATTCCCTTTTTACTGAGGAGGATATATATATATATAAACAGGGTTTTTCTGGAGAGTTGCACAGTACATTTCTGAATTAAGGGGAATTACATTCACATCTAGGGATATAGCCATGAAAGGAGAAAGCATCACCCTGGGACATGTGCCATAAGAGATGAGAATGCTGCAGATGGATGCAACCAGGCCACACAGTCAATTTAATTCAAGAAAACTTTATGTGCCAAACTGTCCTGGTAGCCAGGAGAAAAGATGTAAACATTTTTCAAAAACAAGCTTTACAGGGTGTGCTATTTTGAAAGTATTATGTACCCCAGAAAAGCCACATTTTATTCCTGACCCAATCTTGTGGAGGCATCTGTTTCTTTTTGTTTTTCTTTTCTTTTTTTACATGGGCAGGCACCAGGAATTGAACCCGGGTCCTCTGGCATGGCAGGCAAGCATTCCTGCCTGCTGAGCCACCATGGCCTGCCTGGCATCTGTTTCTTTTAATCCTAATTTAATACTGTAGGTTGAAAACTTTTAATAAGATTATCTCCACAGAGATGTAATGTACCCAATTGTGGGTGTGACCTTTGATTAGATAGAGATATGCGGTGGGTCTTGATTGGTTTACTGGAATCCTTTAAAAGAGGAAACATTTTGGAGAGAGTTAGAAATATGGACAGAGCCTACAGAAATGACAGAAATCGCAGAGCTGACAGAGAGAGAGCAGATGCAGACACTTGGAAAACAGTTGTTTCAGAGATCAGAGACACAGATGTTTGGAGATGCTTGGAGCCCAGCACACATCACACATGGAGAGAGCCAAGGGAAGCCAAGAAATGAGAGCCAGCCCCAGAGAAGCAAAGGGAGGAACCCCAAGAATGGAGGCTGGAAGCAACAGAGCTCAAAGTCAAGGGACCAGCAGATGCCCGCCACGTGCCTTCCCAGCTGACAGAAACAGAGTCAGCTTCCTGACTCATCAGGCTTTCTTGAATTAAAGTACTTACCCTGGATGACTTAGTTTGGACAATTTTATAGACTTAGAACTGTAATCTTGTAACTTATTAAATTATCCTTTTCAAAAGCCATTCCAGTTCTGGTATATTGCATTCCAGCAAACCAACACACTGAAATACATTTATATACAATATGTCTTAGTTTCCTAGAGCTGCTTCAACAAATTACCACAAAGTGGGGTTTTAAAACAACTTAAATTTATTCTCTCACAGCTCTGAAGGCTTCAAGGTGTCAGCTGAACCATGTTCTCTCTGAAAGCTCTAGGGGAGAGTCTGTTCCATGCCTTTCCTCCAGCTTCTGGTAGCTCTAGCCATTCCTTAGCTTGTGGCAGCATAGCTCCAATCTCCACCTCCACTGTCACCTGGCATTTTCCCCCTGAGTTTGTTTCTGTGTTCCTCTTATAAAGACACCAGTCATATCGGATTAAGGGCCCACCTACTCTTGTATTATCTTGTCTTAACTTTAAAAAATTATCTGCAGTGACCCTATTTCCAAATAAAGTCACATTCTGAGAAACTGGGGGCTAGAACTTTAACACATCATTTTGGAGGCACAAGTCAACCCATAACACCATGCTATAATTGCTTTTTCTTTTTAGAATAAATAATGTCTGAATGAATGAAGAATTCCTAAACAATTTTCTCAGTAACCACTATATTGCAGATGAAGAGAGAAATGGTGCCCTCACTTCCTACTCTGAAATACCATTATTAGAGATCCCCTTGTACTTATTAAAAGCTTGTGGTGGAACCAGGACTATTCCAGACAATCCTAAAGAATACTTAGGGCAATTTTTAAGATTCCACAAGGGTTTCAGCCACTAGAGTAACTTGCCAGAAACCTACAAGCTCCAGATGGGTCCCTGGTCCAGATAAGACCTGAAACCTAGCCCAGCCTCTCCAGAACATCAGATAGTTCCATCTCCCTACCCCATATCGGTGACAGATGCTTCCAATATCAAAAATTTAGAATTGCCATAGCCCAAACAACCCCAATAAGTGGTATGGAAAGATGAAAAGTGATGGTGGAATTATACATAGACGATAGGACTTAACAAATAAATATGAATGCTGAATCATTAAATTGATATGTCTTTTAGTCTCCAGTATTTTAGGGCAGCTAGAAATAAAAACCTAAAATTGTGAAATTGTAACCCATGTCAAAGTCTGAAATATGTTCTACAACTAATTGCAGTGCTGTGCTTGGAAATTTATAGCTTTTTATGTATAAATATTATTGTTCACAAAAAAAGAAGGAAAAAAAGTTGATTTGATGATAAAAAAAAGTATCAAGCCCTCTAGCCTCCTATATTCTGGAGAAACTAGAAGGAAAAATATGAGAAGATCATATGGTAGACCATGACAAACTCTGGAATCTATCATATAAACACTTTTTGAAGGGTGCTGTGAAAACTATTGCTTTTTTTATTTCTTTGCTTTGTATATATGTTATACTATACAATAAAAAAGGTAAAAAAAAAAAAAAAAAAGCTTGTGGTGGTACAGCCACTGTGGAAGACAATTTAACGTTTCCTCAGAAAACTAAATATCGGGTTGCCCTATGACCTGGCAATACCAAGACTTGGTATATACCCAGAAGAGCTGAAAGTGACACAAACAGACATTTGCACACTGATATTTATAGTGGCACTTTTCACAATTGCCAAAAGATAGAAACAATCCAAGTGCCCGTCAACAGATGAGTGGATAAACAAAATATGGTATCTACCTGCAATGGAATATTATGCAGCAGTAAGACAAAATGAGGTCCTGAAGCGCATGGCAATATGGATTAACCTTGAGGACATAAAGCTGAGTGAAATAAGTCAGACACAAAAGGATAGGTACTGTATGATTTCATTATTATGACTCTGGTAAAGGTAATCTCAAAGGTTTACACTATAGAATGTAGGGGACGTAAGGTACACAGAAAATAGAGAAAATGAGGTTGAACTTAAATGTAAGGGAACAGATAGAAGTGATGGTAGCTAACTAGTGGGGTTGTAAGTAACATTGCCATATTGAAGGTGAATATGATTGAAAGAAGATGTATAGTGCCAAGTTTCCCAACAATTAACTCTACAAGTATAAATAAGTTCTTGCATGAACTCCTTCAAAGGTTTGATCTTGTACAAAGAGTCAGTAATAGGGGAATGGGGGAAATTAATATTGCGTGCTATGGCCCATAGTTAACAGGAAGACAGCAACAGCACCACAGCAATGCACACGGTGAATAATTGGGGGGTAAGGACAAGAGTTAAGGGGAGGTTTTGATTTGATATTTGCTGAGGCTGTGTTTGTTGTTTCTTTGTCTCTATGGACCAATGAAAATCTAAATTTTCTAAAATTGAGAGTGCTGCTGATTGTACAACCAAGTGAGGACACTGTAAGACATGGTTTGTTTATTTTGGACATTATCCATTATGCCCAGTGGATGGAGAGGGCAGAGGGTACAATGACTGAGAAGACAAAAGGCAAACTGTGATATATACATATATTATATATATATGAAGGAATACTGTGCAGCTACAAAAAGGGATGATGTCATGAGGCATGCAACAAACTGAATGAATCTTGAGGACAATGTGTTGTGCAAATAAGCCAGAAACAAAATAACTAGTATGCTATGGTCTCTTTCAGAAAATAGTTATAAGAAAACTGAAGCCTAGATTGTAAACTCTTATCAGCCATACTTAGTCTGAAGTTGTAAGTGTATTTCTAGGATCTGAGACACTGAGTTATAAGTGTATAAGGCTGGTATTCCCCTGGAACTTTGAGTACCTTTGTAACACCTAAAATTCAGAGCTATAGCTCTGCAGGTCTGAAAGTCAGCATTGCTACATACAATAACAGTTAAAGTAACCAACAAAGAGATCAGACTTCAATTAGAGATAAAAATGAAACCAATCTGCTTGGGACTGAGGTAAATCAGAATATATGGCAAAAGATGATAGTATATATACTCTAGAGCTTCACCTACCATCTGAGACCAAAGGCAGAGAAGTTTACTGTGTCTAGAATCTAAATTTTCTATAACACACAATCTAAATCAACCTGTCTTGATACCTCATTTAAACGACCCAAACACATGAAGCTAGGATGGGAACAAGGCCTTTTAATTCCATATAACTTAATATAATACCCGGAGACATCCCAGACTATGGTGGGCTGATAAATAAAAATTACTGGCAAAGTCCCTTGAGAGACTGGAGAAAAAAATATGGAAATATTAAATTTTCCCATCTGGGAAACCCCTGGTACTCTCTCAAACATTAGGGACTCCCAAGAAAATAGGCCAAGCCTATTAATTTTGAGGCTTGCCCTTACAAAACTTATTTCTGTAATAGAGAAGCTAACACTATCTATAATTATGCCCAAGAGTTGCTTCCAGGAAACTTCTTTGTTTTCTCAGATGTGGCCTCTCTCTCCTTAAGCCCAACTCTGAAAGGAAAATTATTACCCTCCCTTCTACGTGGGATATGACATCAGAGGTGAAAGTCTCCCTGACAACATGGAGCACGACTCCCAGGGTTGAGCCTGGTCATGGGATCGACAATGCTGTCCAGGCTAAAAGAGGGAAAAGAAATGTAACAAAACAAGGTATCAGTGGCTAAGAGAGTTCAAATGGAGTCAAAAGGCTATTGTAGAGGCTACTCTTGTGCAAGCCTCAGCTAGATATTGCTAATTGCCATAGTTGGCCATATCCCAACTAACATCATTCCTGTTAACCTTAGAGAACACCTAGGGTTCTAACTGAGGCTCTACAAGAGTTTTAATGCACTAAGTTTACTTTCCTGGAACCTATAACCTCCAGAAGTTTCCTAGACCAGATAAGTCTAGGGACCAGATAAACCCAGAGGGACCAGTCTCTCCAAGAATATCAACTAATTCCATCCCCCATCCTAAATGGTTGACACCCTTTTTCACAAATTTAGAATGACAAATTTGGAATGGGCATAGCCCAAAGACTCCCATAGATCGGGAGTATCAAAGAAGAAGGAGGAGTTATAACAGAGAAAACAGGATTTAACAAATCAGTATGACTGTGGAATCATTACATTGATAATTCTTTTAGTTTCCAGTGTTTTGGAGCAACTAGAAAGTGTTTTGGGCTAAAGTTTACCACTAGGAGGAAAAACCTGAAAATGTGGAATGGTAACCCATACCAAACTTTGAAATCTGTTCTATAACTACTTTTTAAACATACTTTGAAAATTATTGGGGTTTTTTTTGAGTGTATATGTTATAGTTAACAATAAAAATGTTTGTTTTTTAAAATAAATCTTGTGGGCCGTATTTGAAGACAGTGATAATGACAACAGACAAATAAGTGGGTGAGTTTCAATCCTGGGACAACTGAGTTTAAAGACAGAAAGAACAGAGATCCAGCATTCAAGGAATTTATTTGAAAACTGTTGTGCATCAAGCCCTCCTGAGATGAGAAGGAGACATACCTGTTTATTCTGGTCAAACCTGTGTACAGTGTATTTCTAACTCAAGCAGTTAACTTCCTGCCCTTATCATTAATTTTCTCCATTGGCTACATCTTTTTTTTGATGTCTCAACTTAAAAATAGAGCTAGAAAGGACAAAGGCAGTCACACATGGCTGAATTCTCCATTAAAACATGTGTTTCTTTTATTGTTTGCAAAGGTGAGGCACTTATCATTTGGAACATTTAGGAATTGACAAAATAAAATCTTGCTTTACAGGTGTTCCTACCAGGTCTGGCTATCTGTAAGTCACTAAGAGAGAGCTAAATTGAGCTGTCAGGTGTGGAAAGTGGTTAATTAATCAAGCCACAATGGAAATAACAGTCAAGCCTTTAATTACTTTAATTACTTAGCCTGGAGAAGAAGAGCAGGTTACCCCTTATTCCATTTTCCCCTGTGAACAATGCTACTGTGGGTGAGGGTCAGATGACTCAGCATACATGTGAGGACTTGTAACTACAGAGGGAACTCCAAACAAAAGGCTCCTGCAGTTTTATGCATCCAGGAGCTGGGGCAGCAAGAGGTATAGGAGTAGAAAAGTACAGAGTACTGAGTCAGAGTGGAGAAAAGTGTCTTCAAGGTTTCCTTCTCCTCTTCCCTGATCAAGAGGTCTCAGCAGAGTGCCCAGGAAAGGCCTCAGGTTGGGAATGGAGATATGGGTAAAAGCATGACCAGCCAGGGGACCTGAGTCCTTGGCCTCAACTCCCTGCAGAGACTGTAATGCACAGACCTGCACCAAGTCTGGTGTGGGATGAGGAATTTCCCACCATGAGGCACGTCAGGTAAAGCCTTGTAATTGCCTATGGTCAGGCCTGAAAGATAGGAATTTGGCCTTATTAGTTGGACTCCTCACTAATAACTGCTATCCCTCTTCGATGTTTTCTTCTCATGGACAACTGCTCAGATCACAACTTGCCTGAAGTGTCAAGATGTGTGTTCCTTGTGCCCACCTATATAATATTATTTACTACATTGTATTGAAACTGCCTATTTACCACCAATTTCCTCCACTAAACAATATGCATCTTAAGGATAATCTCTACATCTCACTTAATTTTTTATCCTTGGCCCTTAAATCAGCACGTGAAATAAAATAGATCCTCAATAACTGTTTGTTGAATAAATGAATGACAGTGACCAATACACAACTAATGTGGGAACATTAACATCATGTTAAATAAACAGTCCATATTTATAAAAATTTCAGGGGAAAGATTTTAGGAGCATATATGATTCTCTATCTCTAAATTTGCCTTTCTTTCTCTTTTAATTTGTGCTTCCAATAACACTTTGTACCTATATTTTAAAGACATTAGAAAAATAATGTCATGATAGCTGTGGCATTTGCCATCATTTAACAGATTAGAAATGTGAGGTTCATCCCTAAAATGGAATCATTTTTGAAGAGTGGCTTTAATAGTCTTACTAAAGTCTAGGGAAATGTAGGAGGAAATTATTTAGTCTAGATTCCCTTTCTGTAATTACTCATGATGTACGGCACAATCATTTGCATTAATTTTGCTCTCAGAATCTGGTCATTTATTTAAAAAGAGAGGCATTGGAATGTATGACTGGGAACATGTTTAGTTTATTATGGGGTTAATTTTGGACACTTAATCACCTCTAAGAACCAGCCGACTTCAGCTTATCCCATTTCATTTTTCCTCATAAGGATGGCACTGCTGAGTTATGTTTTTGTTTTAGACCTGTGGAAAATATCTACCTCTAATCAGCCAGCAAATGCTTATCTACTGCCACCATGTCGATAGGAAACCAGTGTCAGCAGCAGCAGCAGGGGAAGATGCCAGGTTTTGGTGGTAGTGGTATGAGTGGGGTCTATACATTTGACCTGACAATAGGATTGTTTTCCTTCCTGAACACAACTTAATCCCAACCCTCAACTATCCAAAAGGTGAGCTGTTTTCTGTTCTTCATCCTAGAATACTAGGCTGTGATTGTTAATTTCATATGTCAACATGGCTAGGCTGTGGTGCTCAGCTGTTTGGCCAAACTGAGTTTAGCTGTTGCTGTGAAAAGTGTTTTGTGATGTCATTATAATCAGTTGACTTTAAATAAATGAGACTACCCTCAGTCATGGGGGTGGCCCTCATCTAATCAGTGGAAGGTCTTAACAGCAAAAATTGAGGTTTCCTGGAGAAGAAGAAATATTGCCTCAAGACTATAAGATCAACTCCTGTCTGAGTTTCCTGTTTACTGGACTTCCTGATAGATTTCACACTCAATACTCTACATCATCACCTGCATGAGTTTTCAGCTTGCTGGATAGCTAACTTGCTGGTCTGGCCTACAGTTTTCAGACTTGCCATCTCCCCAAATAGCATGAGCCAATTCCTTAAAATACATCTCGATATATAAAAGAAAAGCCATATTTTAATCCTGATCCAATCTTGTGAGGGCAGCTGTTTCTATTAATCTTGATTCAGTACTGTAAATCTTTTGATTAGATTATCTTCATGGAGATGTGACATGCCCAGTTGTGGGTGGTGATCTTTTAATTAGATGGAGATGTGACTTCATTGATTCTAGGTGGGTCTTTATTAGTTTACTGGAACCCTTTATGAGAGGAAACATTTTGGAGAGAGTCAGAAATGACAGAAGCCCAGAGCCAACAGAAACTTCACAGCAGAGCTGACTCAGATGCGGACACGTGGAAAATAGAGACATGGATATTTGGAGATGCTTGGAGCCCAGCACACATTGCCATGAGATGTTAGGCAAGCCAGATCCTGGAGACAGCCAAGGAAAGCCAGAGATGAAAGCCAGCCCCAGAGAAGTGAAGTGAGGAACCCCCACAGGAACAGAGGCTGAAAGCAATGGAACCCAGGAGCAAGGAACCAGCAGATGCCAGCCACGTGACTACGCAGCTGACAGGTGTTCCTGACCATTGGCCTTTCTTGAGTGAAGGTAACTTCTTGTTGGTGCCTTAATGTGGACACTTTCACTTCCTTAGAACTGTAAACTTGTAACTTATTAAATTCCCCTTTATAAAAGCCATTCCAGTTCTGGTATATCGCATTCATGCAGCTACCAATCTAACACTGAAAGGAATGCTGATAAAAGCAGTAAATGGACTTGTGAGTGATGGTAAATGAAAAAAAGAAAGCAACAAAGAGAAAGAGGAGAAACTGTAACTCCACTCTGATGACTGACCAGTATAAAGGTGTTACATTACATCATTGTTCAAAAATAGAGGAAAGATTTTTCCATTTATGCCACTGTGAGTAAAAGTACAATGGGTTATATAGCAGGGGTTATCTAGCTCAAGTGTCAGACCATTGTAGGCTTATATCCTCTTTCTTCCCCTTGCTAGGCTTCTCAGAGCTTCCATCTACAAAGTAGAGATGATAATAATAGTTCCTACCTTGTTTTGTTGTTTTAAATATTAGATGAATTATACATATGATAATGTTTGTATAGTTCAACAAATATTGGTCATTATTATTTTTTATAGCTACCCTGCTGTGCTGGTTTGAAACTGTTGTGTATCCCGGAAAAGTCACGTTCTTTAACTGCTGTGTATCCCGGAAAAGCCTGATTCAATATTGCCGAGTGGGATCTTTTTTAAGTTGTCTCCATGGAGATGTGACCCCCTCAATTGTGGGTGGTAACTTTTGATTAAGTTGTTTCCTTGAAGATATGTCTTCACCCATTCAAGGTGGGGTTGCTTTCTAGAGTCCTTTAAGAGGGAACCATTTTGAAAAAATCTTCAGAGCCCACACAGCCTTTGGAGATGCAGAAAGAAATGCTCCCCGGGAAGCTGTTTGATGAATCCAGGAGAAAAAGCTAGAAGATGTCGCCATGTGACGTTCCAGCTAAGAGAGAAACCTAGAACATCATTGGCCTTTTCTTGAGTCAAGGAGCCTTTTCCTTTTTAAAAGCTGTTCCATTTCTGGTATATTACCTTCTGTCAGCTTTAACAATCTAAAACACCTGCCAAATGATCTTTAATCAGTAATAGTTTCCTTTTTATTTCATTTCTTTGGAAGTGTAAAAAGCCACAGATAAAGAGGCACAAAGTCATGAACTGTATGTTTCTTGTGGGTAAAAACCCAATGTTACTTATTATTGTATTCTTAGTACCAAGCATTTGGCGCACAGATGGTAAATATTACAGAACATAACTGTAGTTACAAATTAGTAGCATCATTATCTTCATATGAAGATAACTATATGTTCTTATATATAAGTATACTTTTTGGTGGGTTGATCCTATTCTGAAAGAAAAGCTTTAGTTAGTATTATTTTGTGTAAACACACATTGTTCAAGCCAAACAAAATCCAGTCCAAAATAAAACATCTATTTGGTAAGTACAACTTTTAAAAAGTATCAAAGTATCATCCATATTTTAAAACTTCAACTTCTGTGTGAGACCAAAGGGAGAGATGTTTATTTGGTGCAAAATTTGTATTTTGGGTAGTGTATTTCCAGTGCCAACTTGTATGGTCAGTTTAGTTGAACACCATAAGTACATGAAATCTTGAATAGGGTGTGAGATTTTGTTGGTTTATCCAGGTTAGTGTGATGTCCCTATGTATCCCAGAGCAATTTGGGCAGTGAATAAAGCCTAAGAATCACCCCCCAGGGAACCTCTTTTGTTGCTCAGATTTGGCCTCTTTCTCTAAACCAATTTAGCAGGTGAACTCACTGCCCTCCCCCCTACATGAGATATGACACCCAGAGTGTAAATCTCCCTGGCAACGTGGGACAGAACTCCTGGGATGAGCCAGGACCTGGCACCAAGGTATTGACTGAGAAAGACTTCTTGACCAAAGGGGGGAAGAGACAAATGAAATAAAGTAAAGTTTCAGTGGCTGAGCAATTTCAAACAGAGTTGAGTGGTTATCCTGGAGGTTATTCCTATGCATTATATAGATATTCGTTTTTAGTTTATGGTGTATTAGAGTGGCTGGAGGGAAGTACCTGAAACTGTTGAGCTGTGTTCTAATAGCTGTGATTCTTGAAGATGACTGTATAAAGATACAACTTTTACTATATGACTGTGGGATTGTGAGAAACTTGTGTCTGATGCTCCTTTTATATAGGATATGGACAGATGAGTAAAAAATATGGAAAAAAGAAAACAAAAATAAAAATAAATATGGATAAAATAAATAAATAATAGGGAGGACAAAGGGTAAAATAATTTGGGTAGATGGAAATACTAGTGGTTAATGAGAGGATGGGGTAAGGGTATGAAATGTATGAGTTTTTTCTTCTTTTTTTTAATTTATTTTTCTGGAGTGATGCAAATGTTCTAAAAAATGATCATGGTGATGAATACACAACTATGTGATGATATTGTGAGCCACTGATTGTACACTATGTATGGAATGTATGTGTGAAGATTTATCAATAAAAATATTTTTAATAGTTTTTTTATATGCTGTATGGCAGAGGTCATATTTCAATCTTTTGCCATGTGAGTATACTGCTATTGCAGTACCATTTGTTGTATTTTTGTTTGCTTATTTTTTTTTCTTTTGCTTGCTTGTTTGTTTTGGGGGGAAGTTTCTGGGCTGGGAATCGAACCTGGGTCTCCTGCATGGCAGGCCTACCACTGAACCACCCTTGCACCCCCCAAATATTTTTTAAAGTATCAAAGTAAGTTTTTCGGGAAGGGCATCATTTTATTAAATTTTATGCCAGGAATATGCTTAATTTCTGACATTACAGCTAAGTTGGTAGATACAGAAAACACTGAGAGCAGCAACAGAACAATTCTTATTGTTTACTTTTATTCAAGTCAAAGTTCTGAAATCACCTTTAACACTATTGCAAAAACACTATAAAAGGTTTACAGGGCCAATAAGTAAATTTACTTATTAAGTAAGTTAATAAGCTTCTGTTATGACAGTATTTCCCTACCTCATCTTCCATTTAATTTTCAATGACATCTGACCATAAATATAACTGCAAACTGTAAAGAATAGTCTAACTTCCTCGAATTCACTGGTCCTTTATTGCATTAAATCCCATTTAAATTAAGCGGGTTCTCAGAGCATAATATGGATTTGATATTGATATGAAATCAGTGAAGTATGAAGTATTTTCATGAATAGTCTAAGTTCAAGGGGCATAATCAAGGAGTACCCTGGAAGTGGCTGGCACATAGAAGACAATAAACACTAAATGAAGGAATGAATGAGAAAATGAATGGATAAAGGAAACAGTCAATTTTTGAAAATAGAGTCACAGAGGAATAACGAACCGGAATTTTGTGGAGAAATATTGTCCTGGGATAATGTTTGCCATCCCCATCCTTCCAGGAGTAGACTAGAGGGACTTGCCAAGACAGCCAATCAGAGAGAAAGGACAAAAGAGATCTAAGAGAATATCTGGATAGAGATGTTTTATTTAAATCTAGCACTGACTAAACAGCTAAATTAAATTAAAGAACAAATTAAATAGAATTTTATTTTATTTAATGTTTTACCAAGATTAGAAACTGGTGATGATTTGAGGGATTCCCATGTTGTTGAGTTCTTTAGCAACACAAAAAGATTCAAAGTTACTGAGAAGATGAACCTCACAAATATTCTAGCACAACTATTCATTATATTAGCTATCCTTGCGTATCAGAGAAAAGAGAATGCTACTTAAGATGACATTAATTCATATCAGTGGGAAAACTGCTCCATATGCTTCTTCCTTCCATTTACAGAAACTGGTAGAGAGAAAAAAAGAAGACCGAAATTACAAAACTTCTGGCAATTTTTCTACACTCCAGAAAAGTGAGACCCAAAGTAGATGGCCCTTAATTTAGCAGAGCACACAATGAGTTTGGGAATTGCAAAGGTAGGCTAGAGACCCAGAGTATATGGGGAAATAAATTGACTCAAACATAAGGTGTGGGAATTGTGATGAAGGGCTTGTTCCCCAAGAGATGAGTCTGAACAACAAAACCAAAGATTGCTGACTAAAGAAGATGACCCGAGAGAAAGCCACAGAGGCCAGAGGCTGGAAGCAACAAAACTCAGAAGAGAAGGGGAGACCAGCAGATGCCATCACGTGCCTTGCCATCTGACAAAGGAGTCCAGGGTAGCTGGTAGCCTGTCTTCAGGAAGAAGGTATCACTTTTGATGATGTCTAGATTTGGAAATTTCATGGCCTCAGAACTGTTACTCATTCTGGGGGCATTTAGCTGGCCTGTAGTGAGGTCACGCAAGTAGCTCTGTGGAGCAGTCCAGGAGGCAAGAAACTAAAGCCTCCTGCTGTCAAAAACCAACAAGGAACTGAGCAACCTTCTGACAATAGTCATATGCATGGGCCATCTTGGAAGTGGATCCTTCAGCCCCAGTAGAAACTTCAGATTTATGCAACCCTGGTTGACTTCTTATCTACACTCCCATGAGCGTGCCTATGACAGAACTACCCAGCTAAGCCACTCCTAAATTCCTGACCCATGGAAACCATGAGAAAAAAAGTTTGCCTTTTCAAATGTTAGGTTTTGGGAACATTTGTTACACAGCAATTGATAGCTAATATAGCTCCTTCCAACACTCTCATCTGCATTAAATTCCACTGTTTCAGGGAGACCTAAGACCACCTCATCTAAGTATCACTTTCCCATTAAACTCTGCTATAGCAACTTGTAGACTTTCTTTGTAATAATTTTCACTATTGGTAATTATTTATTTAATGCTTTGTTTACTTAGTTATTGTCTCTTTCTCCTACATCATGATAAGTTCCAGGTACAATAGAGCAGGAAGTGTCAATTTTGGTCACCATTATGTATCCAGAGCCCTATGCTCCAAAATATTCATTGAAATGAAGGAGATGTTGGGAAGATATTTCAAAAAACATTTCTCACTAGGCCTTCATATTATTGAAATTCTATCTAAGAAATCCATTCATGTAAGTTAGTTTAAATACAAATATCCCTGGGAGGGCTAATACATTAAATGGCACGATCATTTAATTATAATTTAGTTTTAATTAATTTCATCACATTGTTTTCCTTTGATCATGTATCTTAGCACTGATTAAATAAAATTTTTAAGTATAGGTGAGTAAAAAAAATAATAATAAGATGACCAATGAAATTTCCCAATCAATGTAAGTGCTGAAGATGTTTAAAAACAAAAGCATCTAACAATCCATTTCAAGGTGTTTTACTGGAGTAATGTAAACTCCAGTCCCTTCCCAAAGCCTTCATTAAAGTTCTACAGCCAGTAAGCTTTTTGTGTCTGATGTGAGTGGACTTTTTCTATTGGGATAAAGGGGTCATCTTCCATGGCTGGATCAGCACAGTGCTCAGAGAAAATCTTCACCAAAGAAAATGAGATGAAAGATCAAAGGTTCAGTGGCATCAGAAGTGAGATTGGGAGTTAACTATGAGAATGCTAGCCTGAGGGAATCTGAAGATATATTGGGAGGATGTTGGATTTCCCGCCAACTGTAACAGGAGGGTTAACTTGGTTGTTGTGATGTTTAAGGACAGGGTTTAACCATTAGGATGACTTTGGCTGCAAGTAACAGAAAACCCTGATTCAATCTGACTTAAAAACATAAGGGAGTTTTAGTAGCATTATTCGTAAGTGCCAAAAGATGACAGCTACCCAAGTGTCCAGCAACAAATGCATGGATAAAAAAAATGTGGTATATACATCCAATGGAATATTTTTCAGCATTAAAAAGAAATGCAGTTCTGATTCATGCAACATGGATGAACCCTGCAGACATCATGTTGAATGAAATAAGCCAGACACAAAAGGACAAATATTGTAAAATCTCACTGATGTGAAATAATTAGAATAAGGAAACTCATAGACTCAAAATCTAGAATATAGGCTACCAGGGGCTGGGTTGGTGGGGAGGTAGGGAATGGGGAGTTAATGCTGAAATTGTACAGAGTTTCTGTCCGGGTTGGTTGTAAAGTTTTGGTAATGGATGGTGGTGATAGTGGCACTGTGAATGTAACAGCACTGACTTATACACGTGAATGTGGTTAAGGGGAAATTTTTGGGTGTATGTATGTTACTAGAATTAAAATCTTTTTAAAGATGAGGAAGTTTGTTATTTCATGTAACAGGAAATAGAGGGGAAGGGCAGACGATATGGAGAAAGAAAGAGTTAACTGACATGGTGTCTCAATGATATAACCAAGGACTCAAGTTCTTTCCATATCTTCACTCTGATATTTCAGACTGGTAGCAAAATGGCTACAGCATTTCCTGACAACACATCAAGATATGACATCCAGAAGCAAGAATGAGGCCTCTGAGATCTTGAGATTTCCGTTTAACAAATCTTTCCAAGAAGCAACTCCAGTAGATCGTCCTACATGTTTCATTAGCCAGAATTGAATCACATGCCTGCTATTAAAACAATCTTCCTGGCAAAATGAATGCCCTCAGCCAATCAGGATTTACCCCTGTGCTGGGGATGAGTCACTTTTACCTGAGTCACAAGGGAAAGGGTGGACACCTAATAAATCAGGGTTGCTAGGTGTACAGTGTGATCTCCAGTGACATTTGAGTTTCAAGGAAAACAATACTTTGCAGGATTGTTGTATTAGTGATAATGCACAGTAGAGGAGCCATTTAAATACTTGGACAACTTGAAATATATTAAGGCTAGTTTGATTACTGGTAAATAGTTATAAATAATCGTTTCGGTGGTTCTCTTGATAAAAAACACCTTTTGTTTAAATGAGAAGAACATCAATGGAGACTCAACGTTTATTTTTTCAGTATAAAGGAATTAGAACACATTTAGAACACAGTGTTCAGTTTAAGACATCACATTTTATAAAAACTGACAAAACTAGAGTGTATCAAAAGAAATCACATAATAGGAAGAACAGAAAAATAAGCCAGAGATGTTTAACTTGCAAAAACAACTACAAAAAACACTTGTGAGAATATAATGGAAATCAATTTATTTGAAGACCTAATATGTAAAATAGAGCCTAGACCTACTCTGAGTAGTTTCATAAGTTGGAAATAGCACAAATGGCTGGATGGAAATTACAATGAGACACACTTCAGTTCAATATGATATGAACGTATCCAATAATTAAAACCGTCCATGAGTTTTCTCATAAAATTTTGATTTCTCCATTGGAAATTTCCAAGTAGAGCCTACATGGGCAAACAGGAGCATGATATTGAGAAATTATTACTTTGGGTGGGAAACCAGACCACATCAAAGGAATTTTGTAAACATGGTCTGCAACTTACTCGTCATTTGTCATCCTTCCTCCTGGCCTGACAACTTTTCCCAAAACTAGTCTTTTCTTCAGTTTTTAGAGCTGAGTGATATATATTCTCTAGATAATCCTTTTTGCTTGTCACATTTTACTTAATTTATTTGGTGAGGTTTTGAGGATGACTAAAATTCGTACCAAACTAAAATTTGTAAAATTTTTCAACTTCAATTTTTACTGATTGATTAGTCATCACTGAGACCTTTTTACTGGTAAATGGAACAGAGGAGCAGCAGGGTCTTTCACCCTGACTCCAGGAGACATAGTAAAAAGATCTTTGAGACACTTTGGACTAGAACACTTGAAAGTCTCCAACAAATTTAAATTCACATTATTAAGTTATTGCTTCCTTGATTTTTTTCTTTCAGACATCTAGCTTTAATTTTATTGTGCTCAGAAAGAGAAAATTTAAGCATAAAGAGTCAAAGGTGGAAGAGAGATAAGTGAGCTATGGATTGTATTTTTAAATAGCCATAGGTTGTGTTTTAAAATAGCCATTTAAAAAACATGGAGACACTGGGTTTTGACTTCAGTTTCATTTAATAAATGTTTAGCAACTAAAAGAAGGCTAGTGTATCAAACACCTACCTGTCATTGAGTTCTGGGTTTAACATTCAGAAACCCTAAGCAAATTTAAAAGGAACAGAGAATTCTAATCCCACTTGCTTTGACAAGGATTAGTTTGGGGCTCATAGCAAGAACAAAAAGGAAAAGTGAAACTGTTATTCTGTGTTAACGATACCTACTCCACCCTGGTAACTTGGTGAATGATGGGATACAAATAACACCTCAGATGCTGTATTTGTGCATACACGAGAGGGTGTGACCAGTATTTTCTAACTATGTTTAGAGATAAATTAGAACATTCTGAACACAATACCAAAGTAGCACTAAAAAAAAAAAAATCAAAATCCAAGAGAGCATTATGCAGTAGTTACAAGAAGCCATATTAAATCGCTTAGCAATTTACAATCCAAGATTTATCAAATTATATGAGATTGTGGAATATAATCATTTTGCATTTGTATTGAATTTAAGAGAAACATATTTTCATGTTCTTGAGTGGTTTGAATAGTTACCTACTGTCACTATTTTAAATTTGAGTATTTTAAGAGGTCTAAGTGGTACAATTTTTATTCTATTCAGAATTTTTGATACTTTTTTTATTTCATGTTTTGTTTTGTCAACAACTACATGACATATCCAAATTCTTTTCAGCCTCATAACTCTATGAAAATGTTAAATATTCCCCAAATCATGGACTACCCTGCTTTCACTGCTTCTGTGAACATCTACTCTTCCAAATTATGGTTTTCACTTAATTCCATAATTTTTCTTTCTTTGAGACTGTCTGGATCCTCTACTTTGTTCTTTTGTTTCTTACAGTAAGCAGAATAATCCCCTACCCCTCACCTGACACACACACACAGAGGATATCTATGTCTGAATCCTCAGAACCTGCAGATAGAATTAAGGGTATTAATTATCTGACTTAGTTTTCTTGGCTTATCCACATGGGCCCCGTGCAAAGGTAAGAGTCCTTAAAAGTGGAAGAGTGAATTGGAAGATTGAACCAGAGCGGTGGCCACGTGAGGACTTGGCCCACCGTTGCTGGCTTTGAAGTTAGAGATACGAGCCAAGGAAAGCAAGTAGCCTTTAGAACCTAAAAAGGCAAACAGCCAAATTCATGCACAGCACCCTCCAGAAAAGAATGCACTGTGTTCTTAGATCAGACTTCTGATCTGCAAAATTGTGATAAAATAAATTTGTGTGATTTTAAACCATTAGGTTTGTGGTAATTTGTTAACGGCAGCAAACTAATACATTTGCTTGTTTTGATTTGTTTTTGGCTTTCCTCTGCACTGATTCCATTACTCCTGAAATAGTTAAAAATCTTCAGGTCAAATCCAAAGAGCATGGTATATATTCACTTTCCTTGTTTCCTTTATTTCTGTCTGCAAATTAATTTAATTAAGGAAACTGTAGAATAACCCTGAAATCAACAAAGGTGTTCATTGTTATAAAGATGTGAAGTTTTGTGATTTAAACACAATTGACTCAGAAGCAAGGATTTAAGGGAAATGAACTTGCCCATAGTTTTAAATGTTCATTGCCAGTAATTTCTCAAATTTCCTATAAAATATTCAGCACAGCCTCCCAGAGAAGTTAAAAATTGTGATGATACATATGGCAAAGTCCTTATTTTGCCTACTGAGGGAATACAGAGAAGACACCTGTATTAGCTAGGGTTCTCTAGAGAAACAGAATCAACAGGAAATATCTATAAATGCAAAATTTTAAAAAGTGTCTCACGCAACCATGGGAATGTAGAGTCCAAGGTCTACAGGGGAGGCCACAAGCTGACAACTCTGATGAAGGTTCTCAACAAAGTCTCAGGAGAGGCTGGGCAACTGTAGGAACGTTAAGGGTCCAAGGTCTGTAGGACAGGCCACAAGTTGGCAACTCCAATGAAGGTCCTTTACAAACTCTCAGGAGAGGCTTGCTGGACAACCATGGAAATGGGAGAGTACAAAATCTGTAGGTAGGATGTGAAGCTGGCAACTCTAATGAAGGGTCTGGACAAACTCCACAGGGCAGGCTCGCTGACTGAAGAGTGACTGTCTCTTCTGAATCCTCCTTAAAAGCTTTCCAGTGATTAGATTAAGTATAACTCATTGCAGAAGACACTCCCCTTAGTTGATTACAAACACAATCAGCTGTGGATGCAGTCAACATGATCATGACTTAAGTCCATGAAATGTTCTCATAGCAACAGACAAGCCAGCACTTACCCAACCAGACGACCAGGCACCACCACCTGGCCAAATTGAACCATGAACCTGACCATGACAGCACCTTTGTTTTGGAGCAAGTAACTGCTGAGAAGAAAAATGAAAGGGATTGAGAGACAGGAAGTACAAAGTAGATGAACTGGGAGGTGGAAAAAATTTAATGAATGACTTTCAAATGGAGAAAAAGAAAACAAAGAGGTGGAAGAGAAAGTGGCAAGATAAGAACTCCCAACAGACACAGTGTCTTGATCATAAGCACCCCACAGATATCTACAGTATGAATGACTTATGGTCTGTGAATTCTTTTCAGTGGAAACTAAGGAAAGAGGCTAATACTATTTAATATATCTAATAGATATTAGTAATTTAATTAGACATGAGTAAATATAATTAAAGTTTCACATTTCTGGAATATCATTCCATACTAATTATCAGTATCTTCTGCTAAGAGTTCTACCAAATCTTCAGAAACAATCAGATTTGGGGTCTAAATTCTTATATATAAAAGACTTGGGGGTTGTGATTTTAGAAATAATTGGATAATTACTTTAAAATAACCATGATTCAGTATGAGTATTACCTGGTTGTTAGAAACACTGAGTCAGGACTCATTTCCCACCAGAGTCAAGCCAGATTCATGAACCTAATGGTTGTCAGATTTTAAAGTCCTTCTCATTACTGGAGTATATATAGACAATTAGTCACTCCAACATGTCAGAAATTGAACTTTTAGAAAAGTTTATCATCACCTTTTCTACTCTCCACCCACCCCGTTTTTTTATATACAAGTCGTTCAAAAAAGCAATGAAAAGAAATCACAGGACCCACGGCAAAGACCAAGAGAACAACCTGGCCAGAAAGCAGAAGGCCTGAAGATTCCAGGAGAAACGTGACCTGGTAGATAATATGATGAAACATTTGAAAAGCTTTAAGAACATCTGGATAACAAATTATATACATTAAAAAAAAAAAAGGCAAACAAATAAAAAAACAAACAGAAGTATTCAGAGGAGGAAATGCCATCTTACTTCTCTATTTGGTTCTACAATAAATAATGTACAAATTGTTACAATGATATAAACACTAATTATTGGTTTATCTAAAAAAAAAAGAAAAACAAATTGGGAAGATAGGGAAGTTGGGAGGTGGTATATAGCAGAATGAAATCTTTGTCTACCAAAACAGGACATCAACAAATAATGTCTAAAATGAAACAAAATGTTGACAGGGTAAGGACATTACTTAGAAAGATGATGGTAAATACTAGAAAAAAACAGATATAAGGGCTAAAAGTACTTATAGGGAGACACTTACAATATTTTTTTTATTTTTTAAACTATGTGTGTCAATTTGATGTTTATTTATTACTCACATTCTAATCCCCAGAAACTGTGAACATGTTACCTTACATGGCAAAAGGGATATTTAGCAGATATGATTAAGTTAATGATCTTGAGATGGGAAGATTATCCTGGATTATCTGAAGGGCCCAATGAAATCACAAGGGTTCCTTATAAGAGGGAAGCAGGAAGGTCAGAGTTGGAGAAGGAGATGTGACCATGCATGCAGAGGTCAGAGTGATGCTATTGTTAATTCTGAAGAAGAATAAGGCCACAAGTCAAGGAATGTGACTAGCCTCTAGAAGGCAGAAAAGGGAAAAAAAGAAAGGATTTTCTCCTAGAGCCTCAGAAGGAACATGGGTCTGCTGATAGCTTTTAGACTTCTGATGCCTAGAATGTAAAATGATATACTTTATTGTTTTTAAGCCAATAAATTTGTGGTAATTTGATGCAGCAGTAATAGCAACCTAACACATTTATTTAGAAAATAAAATCACAAGTTGTACGAATGTTAAGTAAGAAAAAGTAAAAACATACCAAGATGAATTATATAAAAGTTACCATCTGCTGACAGAAGTAGAATTTCAAAAGGAAAGAATAGATTAATTTGAATTAAAAAGAGATGACACCTTTAATATAACATATGATAATATGATTATTTATTATACATTAGGGCAAATTTAGGTAACTTAAAGCTAGTCTTAGTTTGCTACCATAATAAAGTATCCCAATAGGATGGCTTAAAACAACAGCAGTGTATTGTCTCACAGCTCTAGAGCGAGAAGTCCAAAATCAAGGTGTCAGCAGGACCATGCTTCCTCTTAAGGGGAGAATCCATTCCATGTCTCTTTCTTGGCTTTTGATGGGTACTCCTCTATAGCATTCCTTGGCTTTGGTCAGCATAACTATTTCTCTGACTCAATCACATGGTTATCTCTGTGCCCAAATTTCCTCTTATAAGGACAACAGTCACATTTGCCTTCCATGATTATGATGATTGCTGTGAAGACTGGTTTTGAGGAGGAAAAGACTGAACCTATTGTGTCTGCAGTAATAGCAAGGAAATAGTAATGGCTTGGACTAGGGAAGCAACAGTGGAAAATGGAGAGAAATGGATAATTCTGAGGTATGTTAAGGAGTGGATGCTGAGGAAAAAGTAGAGTGAAATTTCAAGGCCCAAAATTTAAATTTTTGGCTTCAGGCAACTGGGTGGCTGACGTTATCAGTTCATTCGGAAATACTCTATTTAGCTGGGTGCCTATAAAACATCTAAGGGATATTGTATTAGACTTCTCTAGAGAAACAGAACCATCAGAAGAGATCTGTAAATATGAGATTTCTATATAGGTGTTCCATGCAACAGTAGGAATGGAAAAGTCCAAAATCCTTACGGCAAGTCGTGATCTGGCAGCTCTGATGAAGGGTCTGGACGAACTCCACAGGAGAGGCTCACTGGTTGAATAAACAGGGAAGAGCTTCAAAACTTTCAGCTGATTGGATTATCTTGTTGTGCGAGACATATCTTAGCTGATCGCAGAACTCCACAGATGCAATCAACTGACTGATTATTTAATTCACCAGTCTCCTGGTTTGTCAACCAGCCATGAAATATCCTTGCAGCAACAGTCAGGCCAGTGTTTGCCTGACCAGACAACTGGGCCTCATTACCTGGTCAAGTTGACACCAGAACATAAGCATCATAAGCATCAAGGAAAGAATTGAGTATACTGGCTTCCAGGCTTAAGAGTGAACTCATGGCTAGATAGCATCAATATATACAAAGTAAAACAAAACCATGGGCACAGGTGAGATGACAAAAAAAAAAATGTGTACACTAGGTTAGAGTAACAAAAGCTTTAGAATTCTTTGGAGCAGCAATGTTTATACAAAGACAGAAGGTCCAAAGCACAGTGGTGAGTGGCAGAAAAGAAAAAAAAAAAACTAAAACAGTGAAGGGTGGTGTCATGGAAGGCAAGAGAAATTTTTTTCAATAAGGAAGGAACGGTCAACAGTTTAAAACACTGTGAAGCATTAAAAACCAAGAAGTGCCATGGAATAGGGATGATGTTAGTGATTTTTTAACAGTAATCGTTTTATAGCATTGTTGGAGAGAAAGCCTGATTATAAATGGTTGAGGAGTAACCTGGAGTTGGAGAAGTAGAGACAGCAAGCATGGATGATTCTCTCAAAATTTTTTTAGTGACAGGAAGGGTAAATTGGACAGAAGCTGGAGGGAGGATATGTCTGAGGGAGGCACTTTAAACAAATAAGGATGCAAATGGCACAGACCCTGTAAAAAGTGAGAGATCAAAGACCTAAAAGAAAGGCAATATTGATGGAACAATGTGCTCAAGTAGACAAGAGAAGTTGAGGTACAAAATACAATGGAATTATGGCCTTCTATTGTGAAAAGAATGAAAAGGAAGAGATGGGTATCGTTCAAAAGTTGTAGATTTGTTTATAAGTAATAACTAATATGCACTACCTTACTTATTATAATACTTCATTTAATTATTATAATAACCTATATAGTTTAAATATAAAAAAGGCAGAGAATGGAATTCATTCAAATAATATGTAATATTATTGATATTATTTTCTCTGACTCCCAAGACTCAAAGTGTCCAGATTTATGGGAACTAGCTAGCCACTCCTTCTTTTGTAAGGTACCTGGTACAATGTCTGAAGCATGGCAAATATTCTATAAGCGCTATTTTAATTCCCTTTCATTGGCTAATTTTGGACTCAAAGGGTTAGCTACTTCACCACTAATGGCATCTGATTCTTCCTTCTAGCTTCTCTGATCTGAACCCTCTGGTCTTAACCACCTTACCTGCAAGATCCCTCTTGACTAAATATAGCTCTTCTGGTCTATCTATAACCCTACTCTTTTCCAGGACAAATAAACTCATTTATGGAGAATAATTCATTTTAATGAGTGCATTAAAGACTAAGTTAGTACTCTGAATGAAGATATGAAGATAGTATATGTGTATGTATGCACACATATATACAAACATGGTATCATAATACAACAGCCATTAGAATTTGGTGGATTGAATTATGTGCCCCAGTAAAAGAATGTTCTTAACCTTAATCTGCATTCTTGTGGGTGTGAACTCATGTAATTAGGAACTTTTGAAGATGTTATTTTTTGTTTAGGTGTAGGCCAACTGCATTGAGATGGGTCTTAATCTTTATTACTGTTTTCTCCTTGCTGCTTACAGTAAATAGATAATTCAAACCAGAGTACTATTCTGTGGTGATTTAAATGGGGTTTTACTGTTTCTTTAAATTACTCAACTAATCTTCAAAATATACTTTTTATCCATCTGCAAGTATGGATACTGAATACTTATGCTTGATGTCATGAAGAATACAAACATGAATAAAACAAAGTGCTTGTCCTCAAGTTGATAAAAATACAGCTAAAACACATATGAACCGTACGGTGAGTTTTTAAAATTTAGGTTTAGCTGATTTGGAGATTCTGCAGGCCACAGTCATAACCCAAACTGTCCATATGGAACCTGGACATTTTGATATTTTAATGTTATCGTTGGAATTCACATTCTGAGGCATCTGTTTCTTAAATTTGTATCCAGATAATAATATGGCAAAGCTTTCCTTGAGTGCCAGTACCTAACCACAACCACAACCGCAGAAAAAAACAAAACATGTTTCCCAGAGTTTGCAGATAGACCTGGGGGTGATGTTTTCCTTCAGGATTTGTCCATACAATGAGTTCAGGGATTAGTTCCAGGCCAAATTTTAGGGCTGCCCTGATCCTTTCAGTGCATGTGACCTTGGAATTGCCCCATTTACATGATTCTGAATGTCTTCTTTTCCCTAGAAAGTTTCCTCACAGTCCCCAGGTTCTACAGCCAGCAATCCCTTGCCCAGGCAGCCACTTTTTACTTCCCTCCTACAGCATTCTGCAGGAGAGCTCTATGAGGTGTCTTCCACACGTAGGGCAAGTTCTGGAATGGTGAGTCCCTCAGGCCACTACCATAGGATTGGGTCAGACACATATGCTTCAGTATGATTCTTCTGGAACCAGGACCAGGGATGCACACTAGAAACATGGGGCAGTGAGGAGGGGTGTAGCAGCCAGCCAGAGCACCACGAGATCCTACCACTTTTAAATAGGCTTTTTCTTGATTTGGTGCTCTGTGGAGGAATGCTGTACTGAAGCATTTCACATTGCTATGTTAATTTAGGGTTCAAGACATGTACTTCAAGTTCTTTTCTGTAGTCACTGCTATAGGTACTAGTAAAAATAACTGTAGTTACTAAAGCTTCTCTCCTTGTATTCTTTTAGTAACATAGTTGTGAATACACACGTGCTATAAATAAAAATTAAACTCATAAGTCAAAAAGAAATGTAAGCATATTTTAAAATAATGCTTAATGTTCTGAGTTGCTCAGGCAGCAAATTTAGGGACGCTCATGTGTTCTATTGGATTAGTACTAATTATTAATAATATGTACGTGTTAATTATTAATAAAACATACTTACAATTAAGCCCTTTCATCCAAGTACCTCAAAGAGCTTTTAAAGTCTTATTTCTTGTATCTCTGAGAGGCAGACTGGTGGAAAGTTATTATGACCTCTATTTCACAAACAGAGAAACTAGGGCATAGGAAGGGTAAGTGACTTTACTAGGGTCATACAATGAACAGGCAGCAAAAAAAAAAAGGTCTGAAAGTTGATTTTTCTGTTTTCCAGTATATTACCCATTACATGTCGCTTAACACACTTAAATGTTTCTCTATTCTAGGAAAATTGAAAATAAACGTATTTGAATGCCCTAAGAACTAAAGGTAAGTGAAAGAATGCCTCCTCTTTGTGTTAAAAAAAAAAATGCTGCTATACAGAATGTAGAGTAAAACCCAGTAATTAAGTTTTTGGTTTTCTGCTATTTGTGGCTTTCTGAAAGCACTGCTCACATTTGAGTGCTGCTCAAATAGAATGAACCATTCTATTTCTGATTGCTTTATGCTAGGTTTGCAAAGCTGTGAATATCAGAGAACAGGTGAGACAGAATCTGAAATTGTCTTTCATTCTGTTCCCATTGCTCATTCTTCTCACAGTCATCCTCCTTCTAGTTCTCCATTCAGCAAGTATTTGCATAACCTGCTACCCTCAATCCTCGCCCTGTGGCCAGTCTGAGTTTTTTATTGTCAATGATTAAACATACGATTTTATTAGTAAAACATCAACATAGATAATGCTACTTCATCTTATAAATTTCTGATGCCATGCTAGTTACTAATGTCATATTCAGTTTCTGATAAGGCTGACTTTTATGGTCCTTAAAAGACCATTAAGGGTGGTGTGACGGTGGCTCAGTGGCACAATTTCCACCTGCCATGCTGGAGACCCGGGTTCCATTAAGCATTTGACTATTGGTTTTTAGATGAGAACACATCACCCCATGGTGATTTTTTTTTTTTAAATATAATATTCAACCATTTTCCCAAGTTGCTGGGAAAAGGTTGGGAGAAAAGGACAAATGGTTTTGAAACTGTGCTTAATGACTGCAGGGTCTGCCTTGATGCGGTACGTCCAGCCTTCTGTATTTCCACTTTCAGCCCAAATACTTCCCAGAACTCTAGGCCTTATAGCAACTGCCATTAGATAGTGCCACTGGTACTTTAAACTCACCATGTCCAAAACGCAATTTATTTTCTGCACCCGTCACCCAGCTCATCTCATTTGGCAAAACGCACGTTTACCCCAAACAAAGCAAATCAAGGCATCATCCTTGTCATTTCCATTACACCTCATACAGAATCCCTCCCTCCCCAGCAATTCAGTAGCAAAATGGATTTAGCCTCCCGAAATTTTAGGAAACTTTCTTCTTTGCATGCTCACTTGCCACTTATATTTCTGCAACGGCCCCTTGCCTATAAGCTCTCTGCTTGCTCTGCTTCTCCCTCCAACTAATCTGTCCTCCACTAATGTAACAGCTTAAATCTGTCCAGTTCATTCCCCTACTTGATACTTCAGAGGTTCCTCATTGCCCGCTTATGGCATCAACGGTGATTCGTGATTTGGTTCTTGTCTGCTTTTCTAGCCTTATCTTTTCCAACAACTCAGGCTTAAACTTTAAGTCCCATAAATACTACTTGGACCACTCAACACACATTATTTCTTGTCCCTGTACCTGTGCACATGCTGCATGTTCTTTCTGTTCAGGTATGAATTTGCCCCTATTTTATACCAGGAAAATTCCTATTTAATCTTGAAAACTGTCCCTCACAGTTATTAACGTCACCCATTCTTTTCTTTGTATACACCGTGCTTCCGATCGTAATTATTTGTGTCTCCAATAGACTGGGTATTCTTCAACAGCAAGGACTGGGCTATGTCCAACTTAGTACTCAATTTAAGGGGCTGGGGAGGGGCTGATGTGTATAAGAGAATACGTGTCAAGAGATAAGAATCTGTAGCTGCCAACAAACATTAAGCAAACGAATTAACGAGCTATTTCGAACCTGTGGAGGTATTTAAATAAAGCAACCAATTTAGCGCAACTATTTCTAACTTCAGTTTTTAAATCACAGTGCCAGGGGTCGCATCAGACCTTTAGTGTCGCTGGGGGTCGAGCCCATTATTAACAGCTCGCTGACCACCCGCGGAGCCGAGTTCTTCAGGAGCCAGCAGTTAGGCCTGAGGGCCCAGGACAGCCGCCGAGACCCTCCGGCAAGGTAGGCGACTGATCCAATTCCTAGGTTCGGCCCACAATGAGCCACGTCGCCGACTCCACGCCACAAAACCCTGACCACAGGACGAGGGTATATTGCGCCCTGAAACTCCCGGAGAGATGGGGCTGGCCCCCTAGAATCAAGATGGCGGCCTTCAGTCTCCCCTCCTTCCCCCAAGAAGCCCCTCTAGTCCCCAGGAGACAGACAAAGACGTCGCGGCGCCCACGCAGAGATCCGGGAACCTCCGCGAAGTCGGCTGCCACGCCCGAGCCCCCGGGAGGTGACTTCACCTCGATGGGCGCGTGGAGTCGGGAGTGGGGCCGCTGAAAGGCAGCACAGACGGCTCTCTCAGGACAGAGGGGGGATACGGGCCAGCTCGCGCCCTCGGGGCCATTGTTCACTGCCCTGGCCCTCATCCTGCCCTCCTCTCCGTGGACAGGAAGTCACTCCCAATCAGCCCCTCCCCACCTCTGCTGCCCCGGAAGTTATCTGCGGCGGCTGCTGCAGAGCGGCCAGGAGGAGGGTGGATCTCCTAAGAGCGGAGAGCCTCGATCCTCCTCATCCTCCTCCTCCTCCTGCCGCCCAGGCTCCGCCGCCGCCGGTCGTACTCCTGCTGCTTCCTGGCGCGGAGCCTCCCAGAGGACACGGGCCCAGCTCACTCCGGCCCGAGCCAGCGCAGCCGCGGCTTCCGAAGCCCGCGGGGCGGCGAACCGGCTCGCCGTGCAGGTGAGCGATGCCCGCCGGGGCTGCCGGGCAGTGGCTGGGGCCGCAGGGGCGACGATGGGGGTGTGTCCGGGCGGCAGCGGTCAGAGGCCCAGGCGCTGGGCCCGACTGCCTAGGTTGCACATCCTTCTTTCTGCTCGCGGGACAAACCGGTGCTGGAATTCCGTGCTCTGCGTTCGCCACTGTACGGGCGAGTGTGTCCTCGAGAGCGGGTGTGCGGCGGGATCCCCGGTGCCCCGCAGCCCTTCCGAGTTGGCCTCGCTGGAAGGTCACCCCGCAACTCTGGGCCATCCCTGCCCTGGTCGCCGCGCCGAGGTTCCCGCTCGGGCGGTGCCCGCGACCCGTGGGGACCCACCGCCGCAGTCCCCGCGCCTCTCTCCGCCCCTCTCCCTTCCTTTTCTTTCTTTCCACTCCTTGATTATACTAGAGCAATTGCTTTTTAAAGCATCTCCACCAGGGTTTTGTGCTTTTTTGTTCAGGCTTTTTCAGACTGAAATCATTAGACGTTCCACACTGAACTGAATAGCCGACCCTAGGCTCTTGCACAGATTTAGCCCATCCCCTGTTGGGGAGACTAGACCCTAGAACGGCTAGGAGAGAATGCAGATATTTTCGGGTGAAGGGGTGTTTCTTCCGTGATCCGTTCCTAAAGCGTTTCCAGATGTGAAAGATGTGATTTGTATTCTTTAGCCTGGATATATGTGTGTAAGTGGGCGGGGGTGGAGGTGCACAGAGGTGGCAGTGTTGTTTCAAGGTTTAGGGAGAATTATGGAGTTAACTGG
>PVIY010011301.1:0-65862 GCA_004026745.1 Myrmecophaga tridactyla | reverse complement strand
GTTGTCTTTTTCCAGCAGTTTATTTTCATGAAATGACATCATTTTCAATAAATAATAGCAGAGATGAAATATAAAGCCAACCACGGACATTAAAGCCACAGGGTCCTGCTGTTCTGTGTTGTGATGAGAGCCCCCTCGTGCCCCTGTGGTCGGCTGGCCAGGGTGTGGGTGGGTGTGCAGGAAGGGTCTGCAGTGAACAGGAGGAACTGGCCCCTCTGACCCATTTCTTCCTCACTGTTGAGAAAGACCGCAGGGCAAGGAGCCATCTCACCCCAGCCTTGGCTCACACCCTCTCGGTGGAGTGCCCGCAGCCCAGCCCTCCCCCCTGTCCACTGGCGTGCCATCGACAGGTCACCTCTGTTAGGATTATTGGGACATCCCAAACTCTTCATGCCTCGAATGCAACTGAGTATTTTTACTCTTCTCAGGATCCTCCTTCTCCTTCCCTCACTATATATATATATTTTTTCTACTAGTGCCCCTTAGCACAATAAATAATTTCTTAGCACAATAAAGAACTGCATACTTGTTCTAGCCAGAAGCCCATGACTCACTCTTGACTCGTTCCACTACTTCACCTGCACCACATCAATCACTGAGCCATACACACTCTTTCCCCCATATGCCACAGTATTTGCAAGTTATTCTACAATCCACGAGCCTAGCCTAAACCACCCCACCTCGGCTCACTGATGCCAGCTTCCACCTCATCATCTCAAATCCCTTTTGCTACCCTCAAGAGTCTTCTCCATCCTCAAGTCACAGCTCTGACCTGAGCAAATCAGATATCAATTCTAAGCAAAAGTGGAGAGTGGTTAAAAATGCAAACACTCTAATGTGCAACTCTCCCCAGCATTCCCTGTCCCCTTTTCTGCTGCTTTGTTTCTCTGTGACTCTCAGAACCATCTCCCATGCTCTGCGTCTGTGTTGACATTGTAGTGTTACCTGCCTCCCTGCACTAGAATGTAAGTTCACTGAAGGCAAGGGGCTTGGCTGTCTGGGCCAGGAGTGATTGGCTGACCTTACCCTCTTCTCTGGTCCCCTCCCCACCTTCTCTCCTTATTTTCTCCTCTGCTCCTGCAGCTCTGATGTTATCACCTGCCTTTCATTCCCTTGAACTCAAGTTTCTCTTTCCTTTCTAGGGAGCATCATGAAGGACATGCTGTTGGCCTCCAGTGCCCTCCCATACCTGCTCCCATCCTTGTCCTCCAGCCTTTGCTTAAATATCCCTTCCTCAGGGAGGGTCTCCCTAAATGGTGCAACCCCTCACAGTCGCGTCTAAATGTCTGATCTCTCTGCCACCCTGCAAGCTTCAGGCAGGTCTCCAGGATGGATGCCTGTCTTGTTCGCTGACATACCCAGCACCTAGCCTAGTGTGGATGCTCAACAAATATTTGACAAATGAATCCATGTCATTCAGAGTGACTCATGATCGGAGAATTATTTATATTTTTCAATGAAGCCAGTTATATCTGTCAAAGTGTGAGACAGTCAATCTATCGTCTCACCGACCCCATCATCCTCCACTTACCTCACCTGCTCTGCCGGCTGAAGCTCTCTGACTTCCCAGCACACTCCTGAGTAGTGGGCTAGTACTATCTAATTCTCCAGTGGTTGCAAAAAAGTCAGAGGCTTTAGCAAGGCTTAAAAGTTCTGTCACCATTAGAACAGGTCAATAGACCTTACCAGGCCCTCCCCAATGTCTTGTGCTTCCATCACATTGAGGTTCTCCAGTCCTGAGCACATAATTCCGGAATTCTCTTTCATACCTCCATACATTTTCACATGCTGGCTTCTGGGAAATGCCTGTTTCTCCTTTTTACTGCTTGTGAAGCTCTTGACATACACTTTATGGAAAGGAACTGTGAAGTTTTGTCATGTTCACCCAGACAAAATCAAGTTCCCTCTCCCCTCTCCTGTCTTAACACAAACATATCTTTATTAAAACATATGTCTCACAATGCTATAAATGTGTTTCCTGTCTTGGGCTCCATCATTAATCCATTAAGATAAAGGAAACAAAGGCATATTATTTTTACCTTGTGTACATCAATGACTGGCACACATTTGGGGCTTAGGAAATATTTTGAATGTTTAAAATAATAGATTCTAGTTCTATCTAAGTCAGGCTGCTTTTCTCCTTGCAACTCATTTGCCGGGCTTCTTTGCCATTAACCTTCCTTGAAAAAGTAACCTGCGAAAGGTCATCATCACGTTATCTCAGCACTTATTTAACGTGTGTTTAGCTGCTTTACTGTCACATAAAAATGTGTGGTAGTAAAATAAAGTGATAAAGCTGCCAATAAAAGCTCCATTTCGACTCAATATTTAATACTTAAGAGCAGGAGACATTGGAGATTTTCATCCGTAATAGTAAATCGACATTATCAAGGTTGGTAGATGATCAATCGGCCTTGAAATATTGTTAACTTGATGAAGAAGAGTATAAATCGTTAGAACATGATATGTTCTGGAAAGCCACGAGCTTCAGTATTCCTATGTAATAGTCTCCCAGTAAACACAGCCCTATGCCAGGGAGCCACGTGGTCTTTTTAAGCAAAGAAAGGTCAGTGGTAACAGCTAATCAGCAAGTATAGTTTCAGAAAAATCAAGAAAAATGCCATCATGAATACCGTCTTTAGTGCATTGTAATTTACAAGGTACCGTCGCATCCATTTCCTTAACCTGATGCCCATGATTGTGAGGTGGACAACAGTGTCAGCTTTCCAGATGAGGAAGCTGAGGTTCAGAGAGGTTAAATGACATTCAAAGGTCACACACAGTTCAGACACAACTCCAAGTGTGTCTGACACCAAATCGGGTTCTTTCTGTTTGATTAAAGCGACTTTGTTGCTAGGGAACTAAACATTTCAAATTGATACAAATGTGGAAAATTTTTAAGTCATGGTTAATAATCAGTAATCTCTGGGGACAGGTGGACTCTGGAGTATTTGTAGAATTGAGTGTATACGGTCCCAACTTTTAATATCCCTAAGCACCATCCCAGGGGAAGAGTGTATAATGCATATGGACGTACTTTCAGAGGCTAAGATATATTTCTGAAAACTTCAACCCATTGTCCCTGATAATATAAAACTTTCAGAATTCCACAGGAAAGTAAACCTTTATTTCAAAATTGTACTTTGAAGTTTGAAGATGAAAGAAGAGCCGTCTAAAGTCCAATGCTCAAATAGATGAGCCCAAAACATGAAAAAATTTCTGGAGTGCTTATCAGAATTTGAAATGAATGTGATAACAATTCCCTATGATTCAAGCCCTCAGTTCTGTGTAACAGGGTTTAAAGCAGCTTAGCTCAGCCTCATGCATGTGGGAATCAAAGCCTTTTGTAGGGCTTTTGAAATTTGTTTTCGTTTTCTCAGGAGAGAGAAAAACAGATTCCTCACTTTTATGTACCTGGTCACCTAGGAAGGCTTTGTGTTCTGTGCTTCTGGTCCACTCATAAAGCAACACAGAGAAACACAATGGAGCTTAACCAAATCTGTGATTGCCAGCCGTTGCCTGGACAGCCAGTGCCTCTTCTTGCCAGAAAGAGCTTGCATTGTTTCATTGGAGATAGGAAGCTCACACCTAACGCTGGGAACAGTGGACACATCCGTCCCCAGCCAAGGCCAGTGAATAAACATGCCCAGGTGTGTCAGAGATTAAGCAGCAGTAAGCAGCCAGCCGTGGGGTGGGAGTGCAAACCCAGAAGGTCCAGATGTCGCAAATATTTTTAAATTCAGACGATGTTTGTATATGCGATAATTTGTAGTGTTCTGTGTTCGTAACCCTTATATGGAGACTATCGAATGTAATTGTACCCCCAAATCTATCTTTATTTATGCCCTCCCCACATTGTGACTCATATATGAGAAATATGTATAAAGATTTGTGTCAATCCTTGCTAGGTTGTGTTTCAACATATTTTTATATGGAATATTCTTTTAATCAGAAGAAAGTGAACTTAATTGTGACTTTGAAATAGACTCAGCTACCTGTGAAGGAGCAAGAAGAGAATGTTTAATATCTTGAATAGTTCTTAAATTATTAGTAACATAAACTCATACTTCAAAATACTTAATGTATGCGAGACATGAAAGTCAGTAACAGGGGAGAGATCAGGCATGAGGTTCCTTGGCAGCCACCTGGTCATTCCACCATGGGACTGATTTGAAGCTAACAGAGGGTAAGACTGCAGCAAATGTCCAAGTCTCATTCTCCTGGGAATGGGATGGAGAATGGGGACCATTGGGCTCCAGGGGGCGGCTTGGGATGATGTGGGAATTAATCCATATGATGTGTTAATTTCAACTTCACTTTGTTTAGAAAAACAAGTGGAAAGAAAATAGATTTAACCTTGATGTTAATATCACATTATCTAGTTTTTAAAACATGTCCTTAAAGATTAAAAACGATGTTCTCAGAGTCACCATTATTAGGATGTGTCCTTGTTCACAATGCTTATTGATTTATTGTTAAATTTTAAGGAAACAGAAGCTCCTCATTCTTCTATGGTATCCTCAAAAACGAGTGTGTATTTGAAAGTAAAAACAATTTAGAAACTCTTTCAGTGATCTGCGAGTTTGGGTAAAACAAATGTAATTCTATCCTTTAGTCTAGGGCTCGAATGGAATGAATAAACCCTTTCTTGTTTTGATTAAAAAAAGAGCAAAGTGAGAGGAATCCATTTTTCAGGATTTTGGATACAAGGTATCTTAGAAATCCCCCAGTTGGATTTAGACCCCTCCGAGGTTTCACAAAGTTGAATTCAGGCCCCACACAATTTCAAGTTGAAGTTCGAGTTCAGTGTAGTTATGGGGAAGATCATCCATGCCTGAGGGTTGGATAAAAGTAGAGATATTTGTTGGATTTAAATAAATTGAAAGTTCACTCTAGATTGTATATCATTTCCATCATGTACATTAATATCAGTCAACACTTAGGTTAGCCAGTTTTGTACAGCAGTCTGTTTCAGAGATAAAAAAGAGTTAAAGTTTAATTGACTATACTTTTAAGCCTTAAGGTGGTGGCACAATTGCTGCAACCTGAGAAAGCTGCTTTGAATCCTTCTTCTGCCAAGTAACTTACAGGCTGACCATGAGCAGGTGTTAGGAGTGATGGCCTGTGGCCCAAATTCAGGCCCCCACCTCCATCATATAATTTTGATGGAGTTATATGAAATAGAAAAGAAAAGAACATTTTTGTGATCCTTGAAAGTTTAGAAATTCAAATGTCAATGTCCGTAAATGAAGTTTGCCTGGAACACAGCCACACCTATTCCTCTCTGTCTTGTCTGTGACTGTTTTCATGCTTTCAAAACGGAGCTGCATATGGGACAGAGATGCTGTGGCCCACAGAGCCTAGTACTTAATACAGAAAAAGTTTGCCCTGCCCTGGCCTTGAGCTGGTTGTTGAACCAGAAGGCTTTGGTTTCCTAATCCATTAAATGGAATTGAAAACAGTTCCCCCCATTGGGTTCCTGTGGAGCCTCAAGAGATAATGAATATAGAACCTCATAGACCCTGGACCAATTGATACCCAGGCACCTTTTGTTGATCTAAAGCTTAATTTTATAATTACCAGTCAATGCAAACCCAAGAGAGCAGTGTTTATTGGTATGGCTAACATGCTGTTTTAGTTTACTAATGCCACTGGAATGCAATAAAGCAGAAATGGATCAGCTTTTCTAAAAGGGATTTATTAAGTTACAAGTTTACAGTTCTAAAGTCATAAAAATGTCAAAACTAAAGCATCCAGAGAAGGATATCTTGACTCCGAAGAAAGGCTGATGTCTCATGTGGGAAGTTGCTTCCAGCTTCTGCATACAGTGGCTTTCTCTTTAAGGATGTGGGCCCTTACTTAGCTGCTCCAGGGGAAAACTCTGGGTTTCATCACTTAGTTTATCATCTTCTAGGGCTGGCGATTTCTTCTCTTCAAGCATCTCTGTCCTAGTTTCATACAGCTTCTCTAAGCATCTCTGTTGTCACTCCAAGAAACTCCTAATGTCTGTGTCTGAGCTTTCTCAAAAATGTTACCCTGTGTTGGTTCTTTTAAGAACTCTAGTAAACCAATTAAGACCCACCTTGAACGGGTGGAATTGCATCTCCAGATAATCAAAGGTCACAACACAATTGGGGGTGTCACATCTTCATGGAAACAATCTAATCAAGAGGTCCCATCCTGCAATAGTGGATAGGATTAGCAGAACATGGCTGCCCATCATTACTGGATTAGAATTAAAAGAACATGGCTTTCCTGGGATCCATAGCAGTTTCAAACCAGCACACTTACCCTGATTAAAGCAAAATAACAGGGGAAAAAAATCTCCTGTAACTAGGCATTATTGTCCTGAGTGTGCCAGAGACAAGTCGGGTCAATGAAATCTGTAAAAAGAAATAAAACAAAATAGAGTTGCTATGGCTACAAGATTTAAAATGGAGTTGGGAAGTCATTCTGGAGGAGACTCTTATGCAGATCTCGGCAGGTATCAGAACCCCAAGGATATCCAGCGACCAGAAACAAGGATAGAGAACTCAGTAAACTGTCTAAATTGAAGGACATTTGGAGCGTCACCCAATATTGTCACAAACAACTTATGTCATCTTTTTCTTTTTCTTTAAAAACCCTTGCCTGGAGGCACCAACATAGGACACAATTTGTGTGGCTACCTGAATCTTCACTGCCTGAATTACAATTTTAAGACCCCAAATAAAAAGTTTTTGTTGCCTTGCAGCTTAGTTTGTTATTTTTCCGTTGACAAACCTATGCTCAGCTTGCTTCCATTTCGCTAACATTGTCCTTAAACTTCCCCTCTTGGTTTGTCTCAGCTCGGTTATTTCTTTACAATGCCTATCAATCTTCAGTTCTTCACACTAATTAAAATTGAGCAGCGTGTCTCCTTGTGCCCGGCTTTGAGTCACATATCCACTCCGTGTTTCCTGGGCAGAGTTTTTAATGTTGAACTCGCTTACTTCTGCAAACTTTCCACGGGTCACATTTTAGGACTAGAAGATGGGAAGTGCCTGCCTGTCTTATGCATTTGCCCCTCTCTGCCCACTCCTCACTTCCTTGTGCACAAGCAGCTCTCCGAGCCTTCTCTACTTTTCAGAATGGTGCTTCCTTCTTTCTGGTCTCTCCCATTCTGAGCATGTACCTTGAGTCTGTTCTCATGCTGACCATCATCAGGTTGCCCCAGCGCCTTTGCATTCCAGCAGCGTAAGGAACTGTGAATGTGTACGTATCTGTATGTGCAGAGTGGGTGCTGCTGTTTGATTTCCAGATTCTTCCCGACAGCCACTTTACCTTAGAAGATGTGTTGCTAATAGGAAGGGACCACTTTGACACTGTTTGGATAATGTCAACTACAGATCGCTGTGAAGTCAATGGTTTTAGTGATGATATTTTGGAGTGATAACTACTTATAAGCATTAAAATGTGAATATAAAAATTATTTAGTATACTGCCCAAAATTGTTAGTGTTAAAAACTTCAATGGGGCTGATTTGAGGACTCATTGGTCCTTCTGGAAGGACAGCAGGACTGATTGGCAGTGATGACCCGGGAGAAGGTGGTGAGGGTGTCACCCCTTCCTCTTCCTCAGTACCTTTTTTTAAGTTGTTTTGTCCCTCGCATATACCCTCTGAGCAAATGACAGCCTACTTCCATGTATGCAAATAGTGGTAGGTAATGATGGGGGCCTCAGGGGCAGAGGCTTGGCACATCGCAGAATGCTCATCTCAATTTGCCAGGTTTTGGAGCCGACAGGCTGTTTTCAATGGTTTTTTTATATGAATGATGGTTGTAGCTAATGGGAGCCTGGTGGAAAGATTCAGATTAAGCTTCTGCTTTGCTGCAAGCTTACTGACCCAGTATAATTGAGTTTAATTCAGTGGAATCAGTGAGTTTATAGTTTTAAAGTTCATATCAATGTATTCTCTTGAATGAAGAAAGTATGAATGAGGTTTCTGATGTGCTTTCTGCTTGTGCCCGAACCTCAGGGAGAATTTTGTGAAAGTATCAGAGTATAAAAATAAAAAATCCTCTGTAAAGACCCTTTCCAACCCACCCAATGTTAAAGTTATGCATCTTATCTGTTGACCAATAGTCTTTTCGTAATGAAGAATGCAAAATAGGGTATGTGGAAGTTGTTTCATTCCAGAGACACAGTCCTTTTCATACTTGAAGATTGCGGTGACTTTTGCAGTAGTGTTAATGAAATTAACATTCTTTGTGACTGTATAATGGCTCATGACAGGGAAGGAAGGAAGGAAGGAAGGCAAGAAGGGTGGAAGTGAGAGGGCAAGGAGGAAAGAAAGGACAGTAGCAAATTGAAGGCAATTTTCAGAGATAACTATTAAAGCAAAGTAGAAACATTTATTTGCAAGGCAGAAACACGTAATAAAATACCAGGTCTAATTTCATTAATATCCTTGCAGCAAATAATTTTCCTTTAAAGAAAAGAATCAGCTGCACCAAGCAGATTTATATTTTACAGTAGTGAGTTCATATAGAATAGCTTTGGTTTGGTTTCATTTTAAAGTAATAAGATGATGGGTGCCCGGATTCAAGAGAGCTCATTTTCATTAGTAACTATTAGACTCTAGTGGTTCTGCTGATGGTCGGTGTGGTTCTTGAGTCCCAGGAGAAGATGAGCAGTGAATGTCGTAAAGACCCCTAACTTATAGGTCTTGTGTAGGAAGACTATAACTTTTAGGAATTATGTGAGAAAAAAAGTCTATCATTAGGTATATGGGTGATATTTCAGATTCTTGGGAAATTAATAAACTCCTTAAAGTATTTTTCTAATAAGGTGTAATAAGATCCTGGGGGTGTTTTTATGTTTTTTGTTTTTTGTCTTTTTTTAATTTATCAACTTGCCTTCAGAAAAAGACATATGAGAAAGCTGAGCAAAAAGAGTAAGTATCTTCAACTCTTTTAAAGGAAGAGAAATACTTTGCCAAAATCCCATGTGTATTCTCCTTGGTTCCTTGCTTTGGGTGGAGGGCAGAAGAGAGAAAGAGAGAGCGAGCAACAGAGAAAGAGAAATGGAGAGAGAGAGAGAGATCAGTGACCCTAGTCCTGCTCCTGCCAGAGCAAGTGGACAAGTAACTGTTGTAAAGTTTGGGTTTCTGGTACAATCCTGTTTAACGACATAGTTTGACTGTGCATTCATAAATTGTTTGTGATCATTTGCTTTATTGAGCATGGAGGTAAGGAGAAAGCTTCTGATAGCAAGTAAATAGTTGCTTCATCCGAGACTTGTGACATGTCTTCATACAGTGATGTGCCAAAGCAGTGACATTCCCCCCCCAGTGCTTCTTTAAGGTTCAGTGGTGCTTCCCCCTAGGTCTAAATGGCGAAAGGCAGAAGTCCACCTTCACATTCATGGATTTCTCCAAACATCTGCCTTCTCATTGTCCTGAGTAGTCATTGATGGGGTGTGGTTTGAGTCAATGAGTTTGAGGAATTTTGCAATCCAGATGAAGATCAGAACATATACACAGAAAAATACCAGCAGTGGAGTGTAATCAGTGCTTCTCAGTGCCAAATCTAGGCAAAGACAAGATAATGAGTACATGTGAGGCAGCTTGGGAGGATTCATAGAGAGAGCAAGCCTTGAGCTGGGATCTCCAGAAAAGAATTAAAACCCTCCATGGGCCGAAGAGAGCAGGATGAGATTCAAGGCACAGAAAGCAGTTTTGCTAAGACAGATTTGAAAGGGAGACTTTATATGGCTTAGGAGACAGTGATAAGTTATAGTAGGCTGTCTCTAATGGAACTTTTTTGTTGTTAAGGAGTAATAGAAAAGGTTACAAGATACATGCATGGTCAAATGTGAGAAAATGGTGAATGCCAGAAATTTCATTTGTAGGTAGCTGAAAATTATGCTGTAGTTAGGCAGAGTCCATAATGAAATAAACTGTTGGTAAATATATTTATTCAATTGATATGTGTATGTTATTCATCAAATCCATTTGTTTCTGCTAGTGTCTCTGAGTAGTTATGCTCTTAATTTGGGTCCATAAGAAATGATATATTTGGATTTCTACAAATATATTTGAATGACAGAATCCTTATTTCTCGTGAGGGCCTGGCCTCTCAGTTCACATTTTTATGCAAAAGTACTTGTTGGCATGGTACAGAAGCTCGATTAAGCAGAGAAATAATCACTTTCTACAATAGAGCTGGAAATGGGACCCTTGGGGATAAATGTTCATGTGAATGGGCATTAATCTAAAGTGGAATCTTTAGAGCTACCTTTTTAGACCAAGTTTGATAGAAACGCAGAGGCATAACACCCCAAATGGTGGTTGCCCTGTTCATTGCAACCATATATCATAAAGCCACAAGAAAGGAGAAGAAAACGATCCGTTCTGGTTGGCAGTGTATGCTAAATGTTCCTGTATAGGAAGTAAACAAACCAGTAGGCTTTTAAAATTGCTAGCATTTATTCATGTCTCTTCAAAGATATTTGCCTCTTGCCCCAGTGGTGGTAGGCACTTGAAACAAACCACTAAAGTTGGGATACATAAATGACTCCAAAGCAGAGTGTGTGGGGATCCATTTGTGAAATGACGTGGGCACCTAGGAAAAAGAACGCCATTTCCAAATGTTTAGTGAAAAATGACATTTCAGAGAAAGTAGGAAATTTCTGAGATGAAGCTGAACAATGAGCAACAGAAGCTTTGAAGGAGAACTAAGAGATGTGCTGGATGCAGCACGTACCTGAAATTAATCAGCCAGGCAGCTGCAGGCATCACTCTCTGTCTTGGAAGGTAGATGAGCCAGAATGAATCATCCAAGCTAAGCAGGACTGCTCCTTTCTATTCCTGTGTCTCCCCTTAGGGGATACAGTGGTAGACCCCTGAGGAGCTCCAGGATGGGGCGATGGTTATATCTATAGGTGCTGGATACCTTTGCTGCCAAAATGATGGGATTATTACTGCCACGTCTTCAATTTTGCACAGTACAAATCATTAGCTGGTTACGGTTCATTCTAAGACATGAAATGTGTTGTGTGCATGATGTTTGGTTTACCGGAAGTTCTAACAGAGTTTAACAAAAGTTGTTGAGATATCAGACAACCATTCAGGCAAAAGGTTTCCTGGAGATAGGAAGTTGAATGAAATATTCAGTTTGAGATTTGTCCCTTCTCCATCCGAGGTACATACTGAACTTTTACAATTTCATAGGGATATCTTCAGATATAGATTCCAAAATAAAGGATAATGATATGATTCCTAGATGCCAGTCCTCAAGTCTGTCATTAGCCTTCTGTCTCATTTCTGAGTGAAAAGCCAGGCAGGGACTCCTGGTTCAGTGCCTTTCCTTACTAAGCCTCCAGCAACAAGTTGGCTGGAGGTGTTTACTATGTCAGGTAGCTCTGCCAGCCATTTAGAAAATCTACAGACAGAGGGCTTTAAGATGAGCCTTACTGCACAAATAATATTCTACAGATATTTATGACTCTCTAGCACAGAAGTTCAAACATTTCCTGCTGTGCATTATAATTGAAGTTTTCCTTCGGTTTCCTTGAACACTTATGCCTCAGCTAATGTCATTACATTTCAGAACTAGAGAGTTACAGCTTCTATGCTGAAAATTGCTCCTGATTATTTGGGCCACCAGAGGATCACAAAGATCAGATAACACACAAATTGCAGGTGATCTACCCACTACATTTAAGATGTACTCAGATTCAGAAGCCCTGGAATGTGTGGTTAATGCACTGAATATACATTTCTATGCATACTTCCTGTCCTCTTTCTTTGTTTGAGACTGGTTTCTGAAAATTTTGCTAACATTGAAAAACAAACATTAAGAAAGGAATGAGTATTTTACCATTGGGGTGATATATTCAGATAGTAGAGCAAATAATTCCTTGCCAGGTTTGATTTGACCTAAATATATGCGAACTTCTCAGTATCCACCAGCACCTGCTAGCTTAGAGGTCAGCAAAGCAGAAGTCAGAATCAGTGGCAGAAAAGACAGATTCCTGGTCTGGAATTGAAAAGCGCCGTTGGGAAAGACCAGGTGAATCTGGGAGATGCTGGTATGCTCATTTCTTTCTTACTGAAGGCCAGATCTAATATTCTTTGTCACTGGTTCCCAAAGTGTGATCTCTGGATCAGCCATTTTAGCATCACCTGGTGTGCTGACTTGAAACTGTTATGTACCCCAGCAAATGCCATGTTCTTCTAATCCAGTCTTGTGGGGACAGACCTGTTGTGGATGGGAAATTTTGATTAGTTTGTTTCCGGGGAGATGGGACCCAGCCCATACATGGTGAGTCATAAACCCCTTGCTGGAGTCCTTTAAGAAAGTATCATTTTTGGAAACAGCTCAGAGCAGAGATAGCTTAGAGAGAGAATACATGCTGGGAGAAGCTAAGAGATGACATTTAGAGAAAAGTCTCTGGAGAAGAGAGAGAGCCATTGAAATCAACCCAGGAGTGGAGGGCCAGCAGATGTCACCATGGGCCTTCCCATGTTACAGAGGAGTCCTGGATACCAGTAGCCTTTCCTCAGAGAAAGTATCTTCCTCTTGATGCCTTAATCTGGTCATTTTCATGGCCTTAGAATTGTAAATTTGTAACTTAATAAATCCCCATTGTAAAAAGCCAACCCATTTCTGATATATTGCATTCTGGCAGTTTTAGAAAATTGAAACACCTGGGAACTTGCAAGAAATGCAAATTCTCAGACCCCAGCTCAGACTTAGTGAATCAGCACCTCTGAGGGGTGGGACCCAGCAATCTTGTTTTTAACATGTACGTCAGGTAATTCTGATGGGAGCTAAAGGTGGAGAACCAATAAATCATCATCTCCCAACAGAGAAGAGATAAAGTGAATTTCCCACACCATCTTTCCATGATAGCAATTCTCAGACTAAGATGAGGTATAAGAAATGCTGAGATATCTCTTCTCACCAATTTGACAAGCCACTGAAGAAACTATCAGATTTGGGGAGGAGGTAGTTATTTCCTAATTCTAAGTCCCTCTCTTCTATTAAAATGAACCCTCCAAATATTCTCTATTAAGAACAAAGGTAAAATAAAATACCCAAAGAAGGCTGGTGTTTGTGTTTGTGCTGAGCTGCCCAGAGTGCTTCTCACTTTTGTCATGGCCAGTGTAGGTAAGCCATTTCAAGGGCAAATGTTAGGGCCAGTTTCCCCCAGATGAAAAAGAAAGAGGAGCATTCCTGGGAGCATTCAGCTTCTCTCTTTGTACAAGGTGGTACCATTGCCTTAACCAATCTGCTGAATGAAGCATGACCAACCCCTTCCTTTATGCCATCTTGAGGATTATAGAGGCAAAGCAAGAATTCTCGCTTCTGCAAAAACAAAATCATATCTGTGACTCAAATTCTTAAACTCAACCTCTGGGAATTAATTACAACCTCTATTTACCTTAAAGCTTTTAAGAGATTATGTATTTCTTTGCATCTATATAATTACAGCGTTGGTTCGATGGCTTCATCTAATATGCATTTGAGGACCCACTAAATCCAAGGGAGTATTCCTTAATTATGCCCTCCTCATGTTGTCTCTTGGCCTTCTGCCTGGGAGTATTCTATTTAAAGAAACTTAGAGGGGAAGGAAAAAAAATAACCACTTTCCTTTTCTTCTCCTTGGGAGCACCAAGTCCCGGTCACTTATCTCCTGCCAGAAAGTTCAGACATGGTTTGGGCAAACGGGAGCTGAGAGTATCTTTCCAACCTTGAAAAGCCTTCACTTTCACTTTTCTGATGGGTAATGCTACCTGTGCAAAGACACATCCCTCTGGAAAAAATGGAAATTCTTTCTTCAAAGAGACCTATTAACCTTCTTGATCTCAGTGTGGCCCGAGAGGAGACAGAAAGGAATCTCAGGTGTGCCCCGGATTTCTCTAATCCAGATGACATTCTCTGATGTGAGAGCGAATTGAGGATTGTTTTAAGGGCTAAAAGTGAATCCGTCTTTAAACTGAAGTAGCCACCGATTTACAGTAAGGTTTGAGAGGCCGCATGTTGGCTATGGCCCTTGTTTTAAAACAATGAAAGAGGCCCATAGAATCACTGCAGTTTTGCTATTTGTGGCTTTTTCTTATGTCTTTATGTAAAATTTGCCTCTGTGTGTAGTGCCGTGTGAGTGTTACCTAATCTTAGAAGGAGCTGGATATAAAAATTGTACGGGCAATTGATATTGAAAACATTTGGCAATTGTTAGCATATTTTCACTGTAGTTGGGAAAGAAAAAAAAAGACACTCCTCTTCTAATACGCCTGGAGCTGAGTGATGCAGAAAAAGGGTGAGGCTGAGATGGTAGCATTTGCAGCCCCCAGTAATTCAATTCAGAAGATGGGCTGACAGCTGGCATGGCAGAGAAAAGACATAATGAGGAAAAGCCGGTAGCACCAGGCAAAGGAGACATGAGCAACAGCTAATTGCCAGAGATTTTGGAGCTGGAAGGAACCCTGAGGAGAGTTCCTGGTAGCCGCATGGCGTGAGTCAGAATAGAATCCCACATGGAAAATCAATCCTGGCCACTTTTACGAAAATCAGAATTTTTGTTTTGTTTCCTGAAGTTTTGGATTTGTTGATAACTCTTTTCCCTCAAATGTTTCCCCCTCAGTGAGGAATATTTATTCACTGCTTTTGTAGTGATGCCAAAATTTGCATTTCAGTAGACTCCACCTCTCTGGTTATGTAAATGCCAAGCATCCACTATGTTGTGTTTTCCAAAAGTGTGCTTGCAGCTTGGATAGCTGAGTGCTAAATTTATTTCAGCACTTGTTTAAAGAATGGTCCTTTGGGCATAGTTGCTGAATAGGTGCATGGAAATATACCTGAAGGCAGGGCAGTAAAGTTGTGGAAAAGTTATATCTCAATTAAGGATTCTCCTTTGATAATCAAGTCAACTATGTTACAAAAAAGTATTTCATAAATCCTCTAAAGCAGAGCCACCTGACTTTATAGCTGCATAACCCAACTATTTCCTATTAAAAGAAAAGCAGGCTCACTTTAGAGAAAGTCACGTTTGGGGGAAGTTTTTATTTCCTGGTATTTAAAGCAATACATGTATCACTTTACCTTTGATACATGACAATACCTTTCAGAGTATCTTCACATAAGAAACCCTATTTAATTCCCAGAGCAATGGTTTAGTTTGCCATAATTCCCATTTTACAGAGAAGTAAACTGTAGTTCAGCAAATTGAAAACCCTCCTTAAATTTTAGAGCTAGTCAGTAACAGGACATGGCTTTCTGTCCAAGATATCTGACCCAACCTCCACTGGAATTTCCATGGGTGGAACAGTGTCTTTTTCTCTCCAAAGGGCCAATCTCTCCTGTTTCCAGGAGCCTCTTACTCCCCAGAGCTGCCCATTTTCTTCCTCTCCTCCGATCACAGTTCTCAGTAGTGGATTTTACTAGAACTTTATGGCTGAATTACATTCATACTTAAGCAATACCTCAATCTGACTTTTGTGTTTTAAGTCTTTTAACTTGTAATTTAAGAATGCATAGCGTTTTATCCTCATTATAAGTGATTTCAGTAGCTAAGTGGGTAAGCCTGTACTGGGAATCTGTGGAAGTCTGCCTGTAAGCAGAAGCCTAATTTATTTGGTTTTAGGGTGACATAGAGTGGTGTGAGTTCACAGAAGGATTTGTGATCACTTCCTGTTCTGCTGGTAGCTTGTGAGAGTTGGTTGGAATAGATGAACTTGAGACTTCCCTAACCAGCTCCCATTAGGCTTGTGGCCAACAAACATAGGCAATATGTGTTTTGATTATTAATTAGAGAACTCTGTTTCTTTACATGGCTAATAGCCACTGCTTGGTGAATTAGAAGTTCATGTCCTTAGTCCCAAGGAAGCATTTAGAAATATGTTAAAGAATGATAGGCATGCATGCTGTGTAGAGAAAACCCATAGCCACAGTCAGTGTTTCTTGTGGTATGAGAATCACTTGAGTAGACTTCCAAAGATCCTGTTGTCATACTGAATGTTCAGCAGAAAACATTTGCACATCTCATTACAATGCTTCATTTCTGGTCTTCCTGTACTTGATTAATCATGAAATATATCAGAAAATGCTGGCTTCAGAAACACAATTATTTAGAAGCTACATATCTGAAAAGGGTTTAATATCCAGAATATATAAAGAACTCCTACAACTCAACAATAGAAAGGCAAACAGCCCAATTAAAAACTTGATCAAGGAGTTGAATAGACATTTCTCCAAAGATATTCAGATGGCTAATGATACATGAAAAGATGCCCAATATCACTAGCCATTAAGAAAATGCAAATTAAAACTATGAGATACTACTTCACATGCACTGGAATGGCTATTTCCAAAAAAAAAAAAACCTGAAAATAACAAGTGTTGGAAAAGATATGGAGAAGTAGGAATGCTCGTACAATGTTGGTGGCAATGTAACATGGTGCAGCCACAGTGGAAACAGTTTTGTGGTTCTTCAGAACATTAAACATAGAATTACCATATGGCCTGGCAATTCTACTGGAGGTATGAACCCCAAAGATTTGAAAGCAGGAACTCAGACAGATATTTGTACACCAATGTTCATTGCAACATGATTCACAATTGCCAAAAGGTGAAAGCAGTCCAAGCATCCATCAACACATGAACTGATAAACAAAATATGACCTTTCCATACAATGGAATATTATTCAGCCATAAAGTGCTGGTACAGGCTACAATGTAAAGGAAACTTGTAAAATTAACATGTTAAGTGAATAAGCCAGAAATGAAAGACAAATGCTGTGTGATTTCTCTTATATTAAGAACTTAGAATAAGCAAACTCATAGAGGCAAATAGTTATTAGTGCTGGAGAGGAATGGGGGAATAGCGAGTAATTGCTAAAAGGGTATGAGATTTTGGTTTGGGATGGTGAAAATAGTCTGCAAATAATAGTATACATTGTATTGTCAGTGCATTGGTATCAAAGAATTGTCCACTTAAATGGTTAAAATTATTTTCATGTTATTATATTTTACCACAATTAAAAGTAAATTAATTAATTAATTACTTTTAAAAAACACAGCTGCAAGTGTAAACAGCATTCAGCACCCTGTAAGGGTGACTCTCTCTCCTACTTCCACTCTGGCATCTCTCTTGGCTTTTTGTGATGAAAGACCTGGTGACACTTCTTGCATTGTTTCCAGAGGACCACCACTAGATTTAGGAGGGTCCTATGTGACCCTCAGAGTTATTCTTTAACAGCATGGCCACCCCAGACCCATTGGGGTTTTTAGACCTCTGTGCTTGTGCTGAGCCTGTGGACTGGAATACCACTGGAATACCAGCCTCCCGGGTCACACCAGACCATGCGAGGTTCCAAAACACCCAGGTAAGCCCTCAAAATGTGGGCAGGCAAAGTGTCTTTCTATTAGTATTGCATATTTGTGTGGGCTTTAACGTGAATATTTTCTGAGAAGTCACCTGAGTCCATTCGAGACTCTCTGAAGTCTTTTGTGAAACATACCTCAATTAGGTAACAAATACAATTATATTCTAACAATGCCTCATAGTTTAATTTTCATTTCACTTCTTTGTAGGGTACTTGTGGAATTTACCCAAATGGAAAAACTAGACCCTAACCCTTCCCTTCCATAGTTCAACAATTTCACTCCAATCAGATGATTGCTTATTAAGGTCTGTGAGAACCAGGAAAATGAACAAAAGTTAAGTGTCATTATATGCTCTCCACAGTTACCATGGAATAACCTCTGGCTTGTTGAATCAAAATCTCACAGGGTAGGACCTGAGATTTATATTTTTCACCAGTGATTCTTCTGATCAGACAAGTTGGGGTTAAAGGGGCTGATTTCTCAAACACATATTTTCAAACGAATACTTCCTTGAATTATGCCTACTAGCATATGCTTTTCACAGCCATGGCATTCTGTCTCTGATATCAGAATATTCTTGAATGCGTCACTGGAAATAGTCAATCTCTTTTTCAAGTGAAATGAAAACACAGACAAATCAAGGGGGCTGCGTAAGTGTGCCAGCGAGCCACTGGGGTAGCTGGAAACACATCCAATTTGGGGACTTTTTCACCTGCGCTCATCCTGATGTAACGAGTAGAAAAAACTGGAACTGATGAAAGATTTGAGACACAGTGAGAAACATTGTAGAGGATGAGAACAGTGAATGAGATGGAATAATCGGAGGGGACCCAGTGTTTGAGAGTCAGTGCTAAATCTGCCATTGACCACAGAAAGTCAAGTTCTGTCCATTGAAATTTTAACATTGAGTCGAACAATGCATATTAAATTATTTCATGCAGCATGATTTTTTCTGGTGGTAGATTCCTGCTGAATGCATAAAAATATTAGAAGAAGGGGTGCCCTTTTTATAATTTTGAATTCCTGACAATACCTGTCTTACCAGGTGGGGACTTGAAATGCCTTCCACCTGTATTTCTGTCTTTGCTTTTCAAGTCCCAGGACATCTGTGTCTATCCTTTAGGGACAATTTATCATCCGAGAAATTCTCCCAAGGAAATTATTCCTGAAATCCGTATGAAGTATTTGCATTCTGGCTGTTGTTTGAAGAATAGGAAATCAACTGATGTGTTATTAGAAATCAGCTCCTGCTTAATGAAATGGGAGTGTAGCTTCCCAGCTTCACACCGATATCAGATCATCCCCCTCTCTACTCTGAAAATTGCAGAGTCTCAGATGTGTACAGTAGGAGGTCGGCAGTTCAGTCTACAATACAGAATGAATTTCTGAGAAATCAATAAACAGCAGCTGACAAGACTAAGTATGGGGAAATTAAAGGCTGACGAAGAAGGTTGGTGAAAGAGTTGATCTTTCAGCTTAAAGCCTTAAAAAGAAAAATCTTCCCTTTATGTCTTCCTCCCTATTTTTTAATAAAAGGTCTTTGCTTATTGTTTTTAGGAATAGATAATTAAAGAATGAGAACTGAAACATTCTTTAGCTTAGTCCTTGAATGCCTTAATTCAAAACTTAAATAACTGACAAAATCATTCCTTTGTATTTTGGGGGATTTGAGGTTTAATAATGTGGTTGGTTGACACAGAAAAAATAATGAATTGTTCTTTTTGACATTGCATAGCTTTGAATGTAGATGTTTGGCTTTGGTTTTTCTTTTCTCTTAAGTTCTTGAGGTTTGCTAAAAAAGAAAAATATGTTCCTGTTGGACCCCAGTATCCTTAGTGTCCAACTCCTTTGTGCCTCTGCTTAGGATGCAGACAAACTTCACTTCCATCAGCTCCTATCATGTCCATGCATGTGTTTTTTTTAGTAAGCACTAGGAATATGAAAATATGCAAAAACTAAATCATGAAAATATATGAGCTATATTCCATATGCTCAGAGCATACAGTATAGAAGGAGAAACAAAGAGTAAATATTAAATGCTTAATAACATCATAAGGAGGCTTAATATCTAATGCATGAGGGGTCAGATTTATGCTCGAGTCCTTTGAAGGAGATGCTGAGCTTAGCAGTGGCCATAGAGTAAGACTGCACAGTGGGTTTGAAACTTGAGCTGAGCTTACTGGAGGACAAGCAATACTGCAATAAATGGGGAGAAAGAAGAAAGGACATTTCAAAGAAGGGAGTGTCTATGATAGCTACCCTTATTTAATAAATCGATCTTGTGGGCTGAGTGAGAATTCATGGTGAGGAATGGAAGGAATGGAGCAGAGTATCTGGTACGTAAGGAGCTCAAACAATATTAACTGTCATTTTGAAGGATTGTGTTTAAAAGATGAGGCACCATGAGGCAATGAATAAAGCCTTCAGGTTTTGTAACTTTTCTTTTATTAATCCAGATAGCCTGAATGAGTGAGTTACCTATTTAAGTTAGAATCCTGACTGGACACCAAGTAACTAAGAAACTAACTGTGCTGGTTTGAAAGGATTTATGTACCCTAGAGAAGCCATGTTTTAATTCTATTCCCATTTTGTAAAGGCAGCCATTTCTTCTAATCCCTAGTCAGTACTGTGTGTTGGAAACTTTAATTAGATTATCTCCATGGAGATGTGACTCAATTGTGGGTATTAAACTTGATGAGGTAGAGATGTGTCTCCACCCATTCCAGGTGGGTCTTGATTAGTTTACTGGAATCCTTTAAAAGAGGAAGCATTTTGGAGAAAGCTTCAGACACCGTAGAACCATGAAGCAGAGAGTCCAGCAGCCTGCGACCCTTGGAGATGAAGAAGGAAAAAGCCCCCAGGGGAGCTTCATGAAACAGGAAGCCAGAAGAGAAAGCTAGCAGATGACACTGTGTTCACCACTTGCCTTCCCAGTTGAAAGAAAAATGCTGAATGTTATTGGCCTTCTGTAACCATTTCCTTGGATGCCCTAGCTTGGACATTTTTTATAGACTTGCTTTAATTGGGATATTTTCTCAGCCTTAGAACTGTAAACTAGCAACTTATTAAATTCCCCTTTTTAAAAGCTGCTCCATTTCTGGTATATTGCATTCCAGCAGCTAGCAAACTAGAACACTAACTAAATAACTTTTGCTTTAAGCTTTACTTTTCTTCCATGTGAAGTTGTCAGTTGTAGTAAATGATGTCTAATGTACCTTCCACTTCGAAATGTATATAATACATAGTAAGTTTGTTTTGCTGTAATGAATGAGACAATCTGGGAATGGAGACAGTGGGATTAAAATATTTTGCATTATTTTTCTTGAGTTATATATTTTAATTTAAGCTGTAATTCCTGTTTGAGTTTAATTTATTTCTACTAATAGTGAAATGCCAAAGTGCTTGGAATTTAAACTTCAAGGACAGGTATTTCAGTTAGCGTTGGCTGGGTATTTATTATGTATAAGTGAGTGTTGATTCCATCCTGAAATAAACAAAGTAGAAAGTCTTAGAATGTCTGCTTTTAAGAGTATTTTACAGCAAATGTGAGACCTGCAATAGCATGACATATAGAGATGGGAGAATATTCTAGACTAAATGCCTTGTTATGGTCACTTCATGATTTATAAGATGATTTTCATTGCCTTTCTTTTTCTTGATACCATTACCAAATTCATTTTCCTAAAACCTCTTTGGTAAACTAATTTCCCTGCTCAAAAGTCTTCATTGGATTCTAGGTTTCCCACAGGATAAATATAAAAGTATAGTCTTTCTTGACTGTATTCACCTATTTTTCAATTCTCTCTCTCTTACTGCTTATGTGAAATTCTGTTACCACCAGCATGAATGTCCACACAGACCTCAAGTGCGTCCTGATTTCCTTACCACTCTGGATTTTGTCTTCATTCTCACAGGCTAGCCAAACCCTAACCATTTTGGAAAGCCCCACCTCTTTCAGAAAGAGGATTCACCATGTTGGAAAGGCTAGGAGTTGAGAAGGAAATACTAGAATGTTCCTATCGTGATTCTGCCTAGATTGTGTGGCAGGATGGAACAGGTTGGACAAATAATGGGAATGAAAGGACTTCTAGGCACATTGACAATGAAAAGAGTAGAAAACCTTGAGGATAAAGGGAGTTGTGACCAGGGAGGGTAGGATCTAAATTTAAGATATGGGAAGTATGAGTCTTTGAAGCTGAAGGTGTCTCTGAAATCAAAGGTCAGAAAGAAGAGGCAGTGAACGGACGTCAAGTTCTTTGAACCATTTTCATTTTTAATGTGGCTTTAATAGCTACAAATCATATAGACTGTAGGAAATGAAGGAAAGGAGAAAACTTGAGCAAAGGTGTTAGATTTATTGGAAGATGTCTGGATGTTAGGGAGGTAATTTGGCAACAGTATCTTAAATGTGAGTGGGGGGATTGAATCATAGCCCCTCAAATTCAAGCTCAAGTCCTAGTTCCCAGTCCTGTGTGTGCGAACCCATTTGTAAATAGGACCTTTGAAGATGTCATAAGTGGCCAAATTGAATGAGGGTGGGCTGCAATCCACTATGGGTGAAGTCAGTATAGGCAGAGGGAATTCAGACTCTGTCAGTTAGAGGAACCAGAGGAGGAGACAAATTACCACGCAATAAAGTATTGCTGGAAAGCCAACACCAGAATGCCATAGACTTTGGAGAATGGATGGCCTTGTCAAGACCTTGATTTGGGACCTCTAGCCTCCAAACTGTGAGCCAATGCATTCCTGTCGTTGAAGCCATCAGGCATGGGGTATTTGTCACAGCTGACCTGGGAAATTAAGACAATGGGGAAAGTGGTGAAAAAAAAAGGTGGTCTGGAAGAGGCATTGAAGAATCTGCCAAAAATTCTTTCTTGATCATTGAAAATAGTGTCAGAAAATATTTTGATTTGGGAAAATACAGATTGAAATGAGGGAGTATCTGTTCCCAAGAGAACAGGTTTTCCAGTAGAATGGGCTAGGAGAATTTGGGGGCATACAGAAGAGTGAGGGGCTTTATAAGGGTTGAAGTTGTATAAGGAAAGAGAAAAGAGATGAGATCATTTAAGGCTCAGGTTGGAATATGGATGGGAGACTAATATTGGTAGGGGGAAACCATGGCTGAAATATTAATGCGGCCAAAGCTGAGGAGCAGGACCTTCCTACCAGGAGGGCAAGGGGAGGCAGGGAAATCTTTCAACGGAAGGGAGGGACCATAATTTTCCAATGTCTGTTCTTCGTGGCATCTGCCTTAAGCCTTATGTACCAGTCAAAAACTCTTACATGGTTTTACTTCATTCTCATGAGTTTCTTTTTACCAGTGTTTAGACACATGTAAAGATTTGACCATTTCTTTCACATATCAGTGAGTTCTGATAGTAATTCTTTGCTAGGAGTCACTCTTTTTCCAAGGCAAACTATTATAACCTGGAGAGGACTTCTGCAGAAATATGAAATCCGTTGCAAGGACTCCCTACTGCCTTTCCATCTTAACTTTCAAATGCAATGGGAAACTTTGAAGTCACAACGTTTATAGCTATTACTAAATAATTACTCAAGCAAATGATTGAAGACAATGTTCAGGATTTGTGGTTGCTAATTAACTCAACTGGAGGCCAAGAACAAGGTTTAAAGGGACATATTTGTAGTACAATTACCCAATTAGTTTGGTGCTAACTGTTGGCTTTAGAATACCTCCTCCTACTTTGAAAGAAGAATGTAAATTTGTTAGTATTTACCTTATTAACACTTCAGGAAAGTAACCACATTATAGGTATAAAATGTAAAGTCTTTGCTATGGCCTATAGTTAACAGGAAGACAGCACCAGTAGCGCAATAATACAAGGGTAAATAATTGGGGGGGGGGTTGGGGAAGGATAAGAGATTAGGGGAAGATTTGATATTTGGTGAGGTTGTATTTATTGGTTCTTTGTCTCTTTGGAACATTGAAAATTGTCTACAATTGACAGTGCTCTGATTGCATAACCAAGTGAGGACACGGTAAGACATGGGTTTGCCTATTTTGGACATTATCCATGATGCCCAATGGATGAAGGGAACCAAAGGGTAAAATGACTGAAAAGTTGAAAGGTGAAAGCCTAAACTGTAAGCTCTTATAGCAGCCACGTTTAGTTCAAAGTCGTAAGCATATTTCTAGATTCTGAGATGCTGAGCTATATGTGCATAAGCTGGTATTTCCCTGGAACTTCGAGTACCTCTGTGACACCTAACATTCAGAGCTCGAGTTCTGCAGCTCTGAAAAATCAGCTTTGCTACATACAATACCAGTTAAAGTAACCAGAAAAAAAGTAGGGAGGGCAAACTTATTAAGACTTTATCTGGGTAAATACCACTTTTGATATATAACTGTTCCCAATGTAACATGTTTATAAAGACTGGTTCTGTTGCTAACAGCATAAAAACCTTCAGGAAGCAGTATGAAAATAGTATAAATAACACTTTTTTCTAATTTGTGACATCCAAAATTTTATTTTATAATTCTATCTTTTTTAAGGTTCAGAAAATACTGTCTCTGAGTCCTCCCCTTTATTAACTTCTTGATAGAGGAATTTCCTTAGTTCAAGGATATAAAAAGACTAGTTGAAATGGCCACAAATTCATTTTGGGGAGAAAATTCATTTGGGCTTCGAAAAGTTTTTCTATCAATTCAAAAATAGCAAACTGTAGGATTTATATCACTCTAGTTATGTAGATTATATTCTTTAACATCAAAGTGTTAAACCATTCAAGGGAAGTGTATTAATATATGTTTTAAAGCAGAGTTCTTTTACCTCCATTAGTGAAAACCATCCTGAAATTCAAAAAAACAAACTGAAATGAGAAAAAAATCTCTTTTTTTGAATTGGTTCTTGTTTTTCCTCTTGCTTAATGCAGGCAATATACGAAGGAGATTTCATCTTGGATTAGATTATTTAGTTAGATTTTGAGGAAATTTGCTAATCGTTTTCCTGACAGGTGATAATTTTATAATGTAATAAATTAATATTAGGCCAGTTATTCAAAAAAGAAAACTTACTTTTGCCTGGAATCTAGGCATTCAAACTTTGAAATATATCATATAAAATTTAGCATTTCAGCTTCTTTTTTTAAATTTAGAAAGCCTTTATTAAGAATTATTTGCTTATGGTAATTAAGCAGTCTTTTGACTGGAAAGTTTATTTCTCAGATTTTGTCATTCCAGAGGAGTTTTTTGTTTGTTTTTCTTTCTAAAGAAGTGGCATTTAGCTGGATTAGTGAGTTGTTAAAAAAGAGCCTTTTTCTGTCTGCTTTCTTCCAGAAAGAAAAAAATAGTAAACATCTGTATACCCACACACTCAAGGAGAAAAGAGCAAGTGTTACTAGATAATTAGAACTGTTAGGATAATTGCCTTTTATGGATACATTATGCTTCAGTTGATTACTGCTAAATGAAATGTGAAGGTGTATATCAGACCAAGGAATAATGCACAAAGAATATCTCAATACAAGAAAAATAGCATTCTTTTTCAAAATTTTAGATAGTTCAAAATTAAGAAGAATAAATTAAGAATACATATATATATATATATACATATATACACACATATGTACGTATACATACATACACACACACCAAATACACTAAAACAAGCCTATCCTTGGTGTCAAAAATTGGGGGTGAAAAACAAATGAAACTTATCATTTGTAATAGCTCATCCTTTAAGACTCATTCCAATAATGAACTGCTGCTAATTCAGAGCACCGTCAATTACAGAATTTTTTTTATATGCTCCTTTGGTTACTTAGGGCCTCAGAGAAAAGGACTTTGCCCATCTCTGCCCCTTAGTTTTATGTCTGAAGTATTGTTTAGAGTCATAAGCAGAACTTGTTCTGGTAAGCTTACCGAAGTGCAGAAATTGTCTCCTTTCAATGAATCCAGGGTTGTGCATGTAGCTTAGTGAGTGTACCGCTGGCTTAATCATAGCAAGAAAGGACATCACATTTCAACAAGATCACAGATATCAGAGGCACAGATTGTCCAATGCTGACCCCAATCTCTGCCTTAACCCAAAAGCCCTCTCCAACGGATAGATATAAAACAAAATGAAAAATTGCTGCTCATATGTTCTGCAGTCATATTTTCTATTCCCTTTTATTTTAAAGATGGCAAAGAATAAATATACTTATCAAATTTCTAGATTTTTGCATTAAGTGAAGCGCTCTTCTCATTAAAAGTTGTTTATACTCATTTCAAAATATGAAACCTAACATCAAACTCAACAAAGAGAAATGTCCCTACATTTTTTGTTGTTGTTGCTAGAGAATCTGTGGGTTTACCGAAAAATCATGCATAAGTTACCAGATTCCCATATACTGCCCTGTTATTAACTCCTTGCATTGGAGTAGTAAATTTGTTACAATTCATGAAAGCACATTTTTATAATTGTACAATTAACTATAGTCCATCGTTTAACTGCACTGTGTTGTGCAGTTCCAAGGATTTAAAAAAAAATTTATTCTGGTAACATATGTACAACTTAAAAATTTTCCTTTCAACCACATTGAAATATATAACTTTCATATAATTACATATGTAATTAATATATATGTAATTAATTGCAATCACAGTGTTATGCTCCTATCACCACCATCCATTACCAAAACATGTCCATCACCCCAAATAGACACTGCACATTTGAGACCCTAACCCCCATTCCCTACCCCCACTCTATCCTCTGGTGACCTGTGTTCTAGATTCTGACTATGTGAATTTGTTTATTCTAATTATTTTCATATCAGTGAGATCATACGCTATTTGTCTTTTTGTGTCTCGCTTATTTCACTCAGCAGAATGTCTTCAAGGTTCATTTATCTTCTCAAATTCCCTTGTATAACTGAATAATATTCCATCAGATGTATATACCTTTCATTGCTTGATGGTCACTTGGGTTGCTTCCATCTTTTGACAATTGCGGTAAATGCCACTATGAATACTGGTATGCAAAAATATGAGCCTCAGCTTTCAATTTTTGGGGGGATATACCTAAAACTGGGATTGCCAGGTCAAACAGCAATTCTTTAACTTTCATTCTGCGGGAGTGCCGAATTTCTTCCATAGTGGCTACACCATTTTACACTGTCACCAGCAGTGAATGAGTGTTTCTGCTTCTCCACATCCTCTCTAATGCTTGTTATTTTCAATTTTTTAAATAAAAGCCATTCTAGTGGGTATGAAATGGCATCTCATTGTGGTCTTGATCTGCATTTCCCTAATGTCTAATGATGTTGACAATGTTTCATGTGCTTTTTTAGCCATTTTTATATCTTCTTTGGAGAGATGTCTATTCGAGTTTTTTGCCCATTTTTAAATTGGATTGTTTGTCTTTTTGCTGTTGTGTTGAAGGATTTCTTTATATATTCTGGATATTAAATCTTTATCAGATATATGGTTCCAAGTGTTCTCACCCATTGTGTAGAGTGTTATTTTATTTTCATGACAAAATCCTTTGATACAGAGGCATTTTTAATTTCGATGTGGTCTCATTAATCTGTTTTGTCTTCTGTTGCTTGTGCTTTGGGTATAAAGTCTAAGAAATCATGGCTGAACACAAGGTCCTGAAAATACTTTCCTACATTTTCTTTTTCTAGGGGTTTTATACTTCTGGCTCTTATATATAGGTCTATGATCCATTTTGAGTTGATTTTTGTATATGGTGAGAAGCAGGGGTCCAGCTTCATTCTTTTGCATATGGAAATCCAGTTTTCCCAGCACCATTTGTTGAAAAGACTATTCTTTCCCAATTGAGTGGCCTTTGTCCCCTTATTAATAAGTAGCTTGCCATAATTATGAGAATTCATTTCTAAGCTCTCAATTCAATTCCATTGGTCTTTATGTCTGTCCTTGTATCAGAACCATGCTGTTCTTTATTGATGTGACTTTGTAATAAACTTTAAGATCGAGTAGTATGATTCCTTTAAATTCATGATCTTCTTTTTCAAGATGGCTTTGGCTATTTAGGGCCCCCTTACCCTTCCATATAAATTTGATTATTGGCTTTTACATTTCTTCAACAAAGATTGTTGAAATTTTTATTGGGATTGCTTTGACTCTGCAAATCACTTTGGGTTGAATTGACATCTTAAAAATATTTAGTTTTTCAATCTGTGCACTTGGAATGCCTTTCCATTTATTTAGATCTGCTTTGATTCATTTAATAGCATTTTATAGTTTACTGTGCATAGATCTTTTTATATCTTTGGTTAGATTTATTCCTAGATATTTTATTCTTTTATTTGTTACTGTAAATGTAATTTTTCCAAAGATTTTTGCATGTTGCTCTCATACTCTATAACTTTGCTAATTAATTTATTAGCTCTGGGAACTTTATTGTGTATTTTTCAGGATTTTCTGCGTATAGGATCATATCATCTGCAAATAGGGAAGGTTTTATTTCTTCCTCTCAATTTGAATAACAGTGGTGATGGTGGGCATCGTTATCTTATAACTGATCTTAGTGGGAAAGCTTTCAGTCTTTCACCATTAAGTACAACATTAGCAGTGGGCTTTTAATATATTATCTTTATCGTGCTGGGTAGGTTTCCTTATTTTCCTAGTTTAAGTGTTTTTTATCAAGAAGGGGTACTGGATTTTGTCAAATGCATTTTCTGCATCAATTGAGATGATCATGTGTTTTTTTTCTTCATTCTGTTAATGTGTAGTGAATTATATTCATTGATTTTTCTAATACTGGACCACCCTTATACTCAATCATGGTGTATAATTATTTTATTGTGCAGTTGGATCTGCTTATATTTTGTGAGTATTTTTGCTTCCACATTCATAAAAGATATGACTCTGGAGTTTTCTTTTCCTTTTGTGAGAAGGTGATGTTGGCTTCATAGAATTAATTTAGTTAGTTTTCCCTCCTCCTCAATTTTTTGGAATAGTTTGTGCAAGATTGGTTTTAATTCTTCTTGGGATATTTGATAAACTTCCGCTGTGAAGCTGCCAGGTCCTGGGCTTTTCTTTGTTGGGAGGTTTTTGATTACTGATTCAATCTCTTTACTAGTTATTAGTTTATTCTGAACTTCTGATTGTTCTTGAGTCAGTGTAGATAGTTTACATGTCTCTAGGAATTTCTCCATTTCATCTAGGTTATCTAATTTGTTGTCATATAGTTGTTCATAGTTTCCTTTTATAGCCCTTTTTATTTCAGCAGAGTTGGTAACAATTCCTCCTTTTTCATTTCTGGTTTTTATTATTTGTATCCTCTCTCTTTTTTGTCAGTCTAACTAAAGTTTTGTCAATTTTATTGATGCTTACATAGAACCCATTTTGGGTTTTGTTGGTTCTATTTGTTGTTTCTATTCACTATTTTATTTACTTCCTTTCTTCAGCTAGCTTTGAGTTTAGTTTTTACTTACTTTTTAAATTATTCCAGTTTTAAGGTTAGCTCCCTGATTTGAAATCTTCCTTTTTTTTTTTTTTTGGAATGCTACATGGTGGGGGTCACATTTCATTTTTTCCCCTTTTGATTATCCAGTTATTGTAGCACCATTAGTTGAATTTTTTTTTGGGGGGGGGGGAATTGCATGGGCCAGAAATCAAACCCAGGTCTTCCACATAGCAGGCAAGAATTCTACCACTGAACTACCCTTGCACCCCCTTCATTCTCTTAAAGTAAGCATTTAGAACTATATATTTCCCTCTCGGCACTGCCTTTCTTGCATCCCATAAGATCTGAAATGTTGTATTTTCATTTTAATTCACCTCCAGGTATTTCCTAATTTCCCTTCAGGTTTTCTTCTTTTACTCATAGGTGTTTGATTTCCACATCTTCATAAATATTCCAGTACCCCTCTGTTATTGATTTCTGACTTCATTCCATTGTGACCTGAGAAAAACATTGCATGATTTTCAATTTATTGATAGTTGTTTTGTTATGAAATACAGTCTATGGAGAATGATCTATGTCTACTAGAGAAGAATATGTGTTCTCTGGTTGTTGGGTGAAGTGTTCTATGTATGTCTGTTAGGTCTAGTTGGTTTAGAGTTTTTTTTTAGGTCTTCTATTTCATAAATGTTCTTTCTATGTGTTTTATCCATTATTGAAAGTGTTATATTAAATTTTGCTATTAATGTGAAACTGTCTATTTCTCCCTTCAAATCTGCCAGTATTCATTTCATCTATTTTGGGTATCTGCTACTAAGTGCATGCATATTTGTATTTGTTATATCTTCTTGTTTTGACTCCTTTATCAGTTTATAATGACTGTCTTTATTTTTCATAACATTTTTTGACATAAAATCTTTTTAATTTGTTATCAGTATAGTTACCCCGGCTCTCTTTTGGTTACTACTTGTCTGGTATATTTTTCCCATTTTTTCACTTTCAACTTAGTTATGTCATCTCCTTGAGCATGCTGAAGATCTTTTTATATGGTTAAATCTTTATTTAGTATGTCCATAGTCTGGTCTTCCTCACTGATATTTTCTGAATTTTTATCCTCTTCCTTTGAATGGGACATTGTTTCTTGTTTCTTTGTCTTGTAACCTTTTGTTGCACATTGTACATTTTAATATTTTTAAATAGCTGGGATTTATTCCCTGAGATATCTCTTTCTTGGGTTTATATCTGGTTGGTGATATAGCAGAGCTTGTCTTAAGTATCAGGAGCTGAGAAAAAACAAGGAAACCTAAACACAGAACACCTTTCACAATCTTTGTATATTGGCTCCCCAATGCTGCTGTTTCTTACTCTGTACCTCCCCAACATATGCAGCCCTTCAGTTGTCCTCCATAGCATCCTTACATTTCTCCACTGCCTCTGTCTGGGCATGTTGGAACATTGGCTGCTCTCAGAGTGGGGTAGCCATTGATCCAAAGTCACTAATCACAAGCCATGATGAGAGATCAGTTTGTCCTCTCTCTCACCCCACCCCTGCCTCCTGAGTCTTAGGGAACTGGGTATATATGTCCCCCTCTAGCTCCAGGAAGCTTCACCAGAGGCCCATCCCCTTTGTTGCCTGCCATGAGAAGATGGGATGGGAGAAGTTTACTGCCACACCAAGAGAGCACTGTACTGGTATTTACTGTAAGTTATTAGCCTCTTCCTCCTGCTCTTGCCTAGATGCTCTACAGTGTTTAACTGGACTCCAGAGTTTTGAAATAGTTGATTCAAACAGTTCCTCCTTGTTTAAATAGCTGCTCCAGTGGAAGGACTAATTCTTGGGGTTTCCTACTCTGCCATCTTCCCACAATTCCCTGTCCCTCACCATTTAAATGACATTTCGGGAATTAAATATCTGTCAATCTAACCATTGGAAATGAAAATCTAGCCTATTTTGATATAGTTTATTTGACTCAATATGAAAGTTCTAAAATTAATTTTGAGCAAATTCTTCCCATGGGATCTGTGATGGGGATGGTTTGATACCAAGAGTCAGGGAAGGAAATGATCCTTGTGTGGTTGCTCCTAATCTTTGAGAAAGGATTATTACTAATTATTTTTGAGATAAGCATAGAATTGGGCATTTATCATTTTTAAAGCCTTTTAAATTGGAATTATAATTGAAAATGTCCCTCTACCCCTGCAAGAAAAAAAAAATCTTTTTATAAGTGAAATAAAGATAGGGAAACTTTGAACTAACCTGAATTAATCTAGAGTTTAATACTAAAGTTAGAAAAGCTGCTGACAAGGATGAGACTTCTGTTAATCAAGTAACAGAAGCTGGTGCCTAAAATGTCTCCAAAGATGTATAGCCTGTTCACTGGGGGCCTTCTCTTTGTGTAAACTCTGAAAGGAGATTTGGAGTAAATTTGAGTTGGGCCTGAAGTTCTGTGTTACTGGGAAATGGAATAGCTGTGGTGGGGCAGAGGGGTAGGCAGGGAAAGAAAGAGAACCAACAACTCCTGTGACCCTGGGGAAAAGAAAATTGGTGATGAGGCTCTGAAAGATGTGATGCCAACACTCTCATTGGTCACACCTATGAACACCTTGAGAAAAATATTAGAGGGTCATTAATTCCTTGTATAAGTGAATTCTTTTTGGTGCACCCAAAAAGTTGCTGATTTTGGACATTCAGGTTGGTACAGGACAGAACAGATGCTCATTGCATGCCCAGATGCTAGAGATCCCAAGGGAAGATGACAACGGGGTTACTTGAGACTGACAACACCTTATTAATTCAGCTGTTGGATCCATTTGATCCCTAGAAAGGCAACATTCATTTTTCAAAGCACATTTTGGTCCACAAAGATCATCTGAAGATGGCCAATCACACATTTTAAACAGAGGGCCACCTAAGGGCTTTAGAAGAGGATTCTGCCTCTCTCCATTTTCTTCCAGCTATGTTGCTGGCCATAGCCATGAACTGGTAAAGTTTGGGTTACTCTGTTCCCCATTTTGCCCAGTTACTATAAGTACTTATGGTAAAATACTTGGACATTCATAATAAAAATCCATAGAATTGTTTTGTTTCATTTGCTGCATTCATCGATAAATTAGATACCAGTTGGGTAGCTCTATTTCCTGCTGATTTCTGAGAATATTTTCTTTAAGTATGTTTTTAATTGAAGTGGATCAAATATGTTAAAATGCAGACCATGGATTCATTATTTCAAGTGTTTCACACAGTATGCAACATTTTATCCTTAAACACACACAAACACACTCACGAAGCCTTACACCTGTACAACAAAAGTCAGTTTTACAGAGGATGTGTTCACCTACCATCATCATAGTTATCTGAGGTCAGGAAAACAGGTCCTTGGAAAAAGGGAGTATTGGCCTATTTTGCAGGTGAGGTCTTGGAAGTGCATTGTGTGGTGTCACCTGTCACTGGAGCCCCAACTAATCCCTAAAACTTTATGTTCCAGGGGGTGTCTGCGCTACATTAGCCAAACATTCATGGGAAACCTATTTGAGAAAGAAAGTAGGAGATGTCCTAGGGGAAATAGAGAGATCAGCTAGCCTTGCCCATCCTCTCAAGGAGCTCGCAGACTTAGCAAGAATGAGTACAGAAGCTGTTCAGCAGCAAATGGGAGGATGAAGCACATTCAATGAGGGAGCTGTTAAAATAGTATATGACCCAAGAGAAGTTGATAATTGAGAACATAGCATGTCAGCAAAGGCAGTATTTCTGCTGAGCCTGAAGGGTGACTTGGATTGTGCTAGATGAAGAATAAAAGTGGGGACATGAAGCAGCCTGAAGGTGCAGCCTTTATGGCAGCACAGAAGGTGAAAGCGCTATTTTGTTTCATGTTTGCTTTGAACTGTCAAGATGTATGGTTAAGTGAAATGCAAGTATCACCTTGTGAGGGCTTATAGCCTGACTTGGAGTACATGTATTTTTCTGGCATCATTTTTGTTTTCACTAAAGAGCTCCCCCCACCCCCCAAATGTAACTTTTGGGCCAAGATTCAAGTAAAATAGGAACCTTCTTATTAATAATATTAGATTATTGGGAAAACCTAGAGGAAACTCTTTAAATGTCAGTTTTTGTGTTCTGCTGTGCATTTGTAAAATGAACAAATGGTGTTGTGAGCTCAGTTGGAGCAAAGACAAAAAGTTGCTTTGTGGTTGTTATGCTTTCCCCTTTGCAAAGAGCGTTAGAATATTCCTCAGAGCAAAAGTAGACATCTGTTGCTGATGAGTCGGAAATGAAACTTTTATCAGAATGGCATCATTACTGTTAGGGTTTCTTTAAGGAGAGGAAAAAATAATTAATCTACAATAAAAGAGGTTTGACTCCTTGAAGAGAAGAAAAATATTCGAATTTAAATTTCTGGGTAAATCCATTTTCCTTTCTCAAATAAATTGTTGTTACATGTTAAAAATAATTTATGCAATTATAGAAAGGAAATTGGATTTTATTAAACCCTTCACATAGGAATGTATGGTCTTAAGATTGAATATACACTGAGTATTGGGCCAGAAACTAAATAATGATTCAGGATGGTATACTTGACATTTGGTTCCATTAAAGATTAATGGTAGCGTGGCCTTGGGTGTCATACCATATCACAAAAAAGGAAAATTTAGTGGCTAGGGTTTCTGGATTATGTATTAGGTGGCAAGATTTCTCGTCCAAACTGCCACTCACTCGCTGACACTCTTGCTTCACAAATGCTCATTTTAATTTTCCCTTCCATAACAACAAAAGTCATAACATCTAAAACCAGTAAACACCGATAAATGTAAAGATGAATAAGGCAATGTCTGTGACAGACTGTGGACTTCTTAGAAAAGTACTGAATAATAAAAGCAACAGAAAGGCCTTCCAGAGAGCATATAACTGAGTCCCTTCATTCTTCAAAGATGGAACACACTTAAACTCTACTGTATGGCATAGAGCCCCTTTGTAAAGAAGGTCATTGAAGGAGGCAGGGGAATGGAATGGAAGGACAAGGAGTGCTGACTTTCGAGTGATTTTATCACTATTTGTGTGACTTTGGGCAAGCTACTTAGTGTGACTGAGTTTATTTCCATAGTCTGTAATTAGACATAGCATACATAGCTCAGACCTGAGGGAATTAAATGAAGTAGATTAATTTATTATCATGTTTAATGGCATTTACAATCAGAAAATTCAACCAAAATTCTCTCTGTTCTTTTGGCCCATGTAGAAAAACACATAGAAGGCCTTATTGCTCCTATAATAAGTTGACAAAATGGTATGGCCAATTATAGGATACGTCGGTCATAATTTTAATAATTTCTCCTTCTCGCTAGTTCTTATTCAGTATTTTTAGACTTTACAACAGTGGAAAATACTTATATAACTTCCTATTTCTTATCCCTTGTTGACAGTCATGGAATTTAAAAAGGAGGATTAGGAGTCACGCTTCATCTTTGTAAAATGGAGTTGAAGTTCACTCTGTATATAAATGTTGAGCTGTTGAAATGTTCTCATGAGTTAAATACCTGCCAACTCAGAACTAAGGAAAAGATTCTCCAGAGAAACTTGATTATTATCTTTAAAAGGAGGGGGCACTGTTAGTGTTTTTATCTAATCATCCAAGATGACAAGAACTGACATCAAGGTAAAGCCTTAGTGATGAGTTTTCACATATATGAATCATTTGTAATTAATTGCTGTCACTAATCCTCATTAGCTATTTTCACTGAAGTATCTTTGGCCAAAAGTATCTGAAGAGCCTGTGCTCATTCCTCTCCATTAGAAGAAAAGCGCATGCCCCATCCTGTCCCTTCTTTCATACACACGGCAAAGTTAAAAGCATCCCTGTTCCTGCGTTCAAAGAACCATCAGTTTCATGGAGGTGTCCTTAATGGGATTCTCCATGCCTGAGGGCTCCCATGTGTCTTTGTGGAATGAAGAAGAGAAGATTCAGGACCCTGTTCAGTTCAGTTTGCACAAGCTGCCAGAATGCCATGTACCAGAAATGGATTGGCTTTTATAAAGGGGACGTTATTAAGTTCCAAGTTTACAGGTCTGAGGCCATAAAAATGTCTAAACTAAGGCCTCCAGAGAAAGACACCTAGACTCTGCAGGACAGCTGATGTCTGTCACATGGGAAGGCACAAGGTGACGTCTGCTGGTGTTCTCTCCTGGCTTCTGGTTTTCAATGGCTTTCCCAGGGATATTTTCTTTTTGCACCTCCAAATGTCTCTGTCAGCTCTGAAGTTTTTCCAAAATGGTTCTCTCTTAAAGGACTCCAGTGGGTGGATTAAGACCCACCTTGAATGGGCAGAGACATGTCTCCATGGAAACCGCCTAATCAAAAGTTTCCACCCCCCAGCTGGGTGGGTCACATCTCCATGGAAGCAACTTAACTAAAAAGGTCCCACCCAACAATACGTCTGCCCCCACAGGATTGGATTACGATAAAGAACATGGCTTTTCTGGGGTACAAAACCATTTTGAACCAGCACATCAGTATTGCTGTAAATTCCATTTCTGAAGGAGAATGCATTTGATAAGGAATTTTCTTGGTCCTGTGAACTTTCAAAATTTGAGATGGGGGAAAAGTCTAGGACTCCTGCTGTGTTTCAGAGAACAGCAGATTTTTGCAAGTTGAAAATACTCTTAAAATCTTTATTGACCCATACAAATTTTTTGTAATGTTTTAAAGCATGGAGCATTCTCTGTGCTCCAGTAGGGTTTTAGGTGTCTTTGTTTAATCAGCTGAATTGCAACTTGGTCTCTTAGTGCTTAGTACATATACAGTCCAATTATGCTATATTTATATTGTGCGTCACCCTATTCTTTCAGCATTTTTTCTACTGCCATTGTTTGATGGTTTTGTTCATTGATGGTCTAAAAGAAAAAGAAAAAAAGACCATAGCCCAACCCAATAAATACCCATTTTGCATATTGTTTCTGTGAAGCAGAGTTGAACACAGAATTTAAATGTGCTCAGCAAAGTACTATTTGAAATAGCTCTGTATAGGACTATGATTTTTTGACGCTTTGGCAGTTGTGAATCACTGAAGTTTCCCAGGCCCTGTTCCAGTAGCTTTCTCTTAGTCTTTTGTTTCCATGGCAGCTACAGGACTTGGTGGTAATCTAGATAAACTCTGATAATAAATATGCAGAGCTCCTGGCTGAAAATACCTGTCAGGGAGGTTTTAGAGAAGCTGTTAGGTTTCTGACAGTCTTCTGAGTAGAGTACCCAGTAACTCTCCTAACACATGCTCTATTAGAAAATCATGCTGACCCATTAGAAAGACAACTGTTTGTTCATGATGACAGCTAAGCATTTCTGCCTGGCTGGAGGTGACACGTGGTGGCCACTTCAAGAAATCCTAAGGAGCTGTGATCCATTAGTTAAGCTTCTCTGGTTCCAAGTAACAGAAACCAAGTGATGCATGTTTAAGCATAAAAGAGAAATCGATTATAGGAATGCAGGTGTGCATGTTAGAGATGGCTGAAGTAGAACTTGGAAAGGTCTGGAACTCAGGGTGGTGTTATTGTTCTGTCTTCCCTCTCTGCTTTCTGTTGAGGTTTCCTCTCTCTGAGGGCTGTCATCTCCTGTCCTCCTGGTTCCTTGGTCTGTCCACCCCTCCCCAGTTGTGCCCAAAGGACAAGGACACTTCAAATAAAATCACTTCTATGGATAAGAGGGATAGTTATAAAGACTAATTGTGCATCAGCAAACACACCTGGAGCCATTGTCAGATGGTAGAATGCTGCCCCTAGTTCTCCTCATTCTGCCCTGCTGTCCCCACACCTAGCTAAGGGCTCAGTGTTGAGGTTTGAGGGTATGCCATGCCCAGATGGCAGAGACTCTTAGGAAGCACCACTTACTGATTCATTTTTTTTTTTTTTGTATGCCATATGGCAAGGTCACATTTCATTATTCTTCCATGTGAGTATCCCATTATTGCTGCACCGTTTGTTGAATTTTTTGTTTTGTTTGTTTGTTTTTGGTTTGCTTTGCTTGCTTGTTTGTTTTGGGATGTGCATGGACTGGGAATTGAACCCAGGTCTCCCACATGGCCTTGCCACATGGGAGACCAGGTTTGATTCCTGCCCCATGCGCATCCCAAAAAGCAAACAAACAAAAGAAACAAAAGCAAAAACAGACAACAAAAATTCAACAGATTATGCTGCAATAATGGGATACTCACATAGAAAAAGAATGAAATGTGACCCTCGCCGTACAGCATACAAAGAAAATTTATAGAAGCAATCTGGAATTGAAATTTTAAAAAATTAAATGGACAATGTACAAACTGAATAGTAACAATTAATTCTTTACCATTTATAATGATAAATTATCAAAATACTCCCCCACAAACTCACACGTAAGCACATCTCCTTCATGTGAACCATCCTCTGACTTTGGGTTTATCCTATCCATAGTGAAGACATTTTTCTAATTCTTATTTTAATCAGCAGGTGGAAAGCTAAGTCAGTAATCAATATGACTATTTCAACTTATCATATGATACATGCTAATTGTGGGTATGTATTTATGTAGGTCTTTTGGGTTTGTAGGGGGAAAAAAGTGGAAGACATTGAACTTGCTCTTAGAGAATCTCATTTTGGTCCATATGCTAGGAGGGCAAAAGTTATTTTTCATGTCCGGTATGAGATGAGCTCTGTGTCTGTTTTGTTTGGTTATTTCTTTCTTTATCATGTCTGCCTCTTTTTAGTGCTAGTAATCTTACTTATTGATTTGAGCAGTTAGTTGACTTTTCCATTCATTGCAGGTAAAGTCTTATATATATGTCAATTTTCTGACAGCCTTACCATTTCGTTGATCCTCTCCCATTAGTTAGTCTTAGGGCCTTATCTGATTGATTGTCCACAATTTGGGATACCATTCTTACTGTCCCATGGCTCGTGGACATTTCTGCCAAAGAGAACTGTGTGCCTAGAATATGATGGCAATTTCATGGCTTTAGGCAAAGTAGCCGTCTAATTTGTCACCCAAACCAGGATATGAAGCTTAAACACAGGACTGTTCATGGCAAACCTACTTACAGGTTATTGTTTTTCATCTCAAAGCCTTAAATTGCCCATGCTTGGGCGATCACTTTCCTGCTTCAGACTGCTTCTCTCAAACCAGGAAACCTGTGTCCTAGTTTATAAGCAGAACTGTGGTATAGAAGTGACACGTTCCTAGCATAGCGGCTTTAATCAACTTAGTACAATTTTATATAAACGAACATTTTATGGAGTGGGATGCAAAATCTGCATATTTTTAAGAGAAAACCTTAGGTCTTCAAAGAAAGTTCATGTGTGCAGCAAGTTGCTTAAAATACAGCATCCCCAGACCCCTCCACTCTCTCTTCTCCATTATTTGTGGTATTCTTGTTTTAATGTTTGGAAATAGCTGACTTAGGTGACCTTAAATTTGGAAGAAGAGAAAAACTGATGAACTCTGTCCTAAAAACCTTTGGACACTCCTGTTGCTCTGCAGTCACTAATAGGGATGCACCGGCTATGATCGCAGGGAACAGTGCATCCACCCACCCTCCCTCTCTCTTGAAATCCGATTTGCTATCACAAAAGATTTCTTCCTTTATGTTAATCACCATCATTGCTCTTTAAGCTTATTTTTCAAGGTAAATACACTCAAGGAAGGGATTCCCTGATTCATTTAACAAATATAATTTGTGTGTTTCTTTGCCAAATTTGTGTTTCATATAATACATGGTATTTTATAACAGTTTACATCTTAGTCTGCCAAGGCTTTTATGACATATACACCCAATGGGTTGCCTTAAACGATGGGGATTCATTGTCTCACGGTTTTATAATTTAGGAGTCCAAAATCAGGGTCTCAACAGGACATGCTTACTCCTGGAGCCTGTAAAGTTCTGGTGTTGGCTTGCTACAATCGTTGGGGCTCTTTGGCTTGCATCTCTGCCTCCACCATGAGGTCTCCTCCTGTGGTTTTCTCTGACTTCTGGCTTTTTCTGACTTCTGTGCACAATTTTCTTTGCTTATTAAGACTTTACTCATAGCGATTATGTCCCGTCCCGATTCAACTTGACCCCATCTAAATAGGCTCTTCAAAGATCTTATTCTCAATGACTCCACGCCTTGATGAATAAGAGCATCTCCAAGGCCTTATTTATAGATGATTCACATTCACGGGAATGGGGATTAAAGCTTGAGCATGGCTTTTGTGAGGGGTGTGATTGAATCCCCAAAAGTGCAAAAGAGAAATGAATTGTTTTAACAGTGGGTGCCAGATTAGGGAAGGGACTTTGTTTGGAATAATACCTTGGTAAATCGCTCAGTGTGACATAGAACCTGAGGCCATGGATTTTCAGAGGACAAGGAAACAAGGGTAGCTGAACCACTGAGATAAAACCAGAGACTGAGTTTCCAGGTAAAATATAGCCCAGGGATTTGATTTTGCTACCTATTCACCTGCTCTCTAGGTCTGTTATGATGCTTCCTGTCTGATTGCCATGATCTTCTGTAAGATCTGCTGTACAAGAAAATGCCTGTGTGAGAGGGATTCTCAAGAGAGAGCAAATGGATAGGGTGGTGCATTCAGTGAACTGCTGAAGCACTTGGAAGCAATGACAAGATTCAACACCGGAAGAAATTTAGCTAGAGCTCAGCACCAGAAGTAAGAGAAAACATAGTCCTACCTACTCAGAAATCCTTAGAGAAATTGGTAGACATGGACACATAGCTCCCTCTGCTAGAATATGGGGTTTTAGACAATTCCTTAGTATTGCAGAAGGCAAGTCTCTCAACTAACCCATGGGTTAGTTTGTAAGATTACATGTTTATAAGATCCTTGGATGGTACATTCTGAGAATACCATGGCCAACAGAGAAAGACTGAGAGAAGGAAAAACAGTTGGTAGACAGCACCTTCTTTTTCCATTTGCTCAGACACAACCAAGGCCATGAATCTTTTCCTGATCTACGGACTAGAAGTTCTGCATGTAGGAAGTAAAAAAATACTTGGTAACATGGTATCAGGGTACAAGAAATCATTGAGTACAAAAAGTTTGGATCCAAAATTGCACACATTATTAAGAGCCTGAAGGAAGTACAGTGAATAATTATAGTGGTTATGTTAGTTAAATTTATGTTGACCTCCTAATATTTGGCATATTATTTCCTGAGTATTTCAGCTAGCACATTTCCAAATTTTGGAATGCTTAAAATAGATCAAAACATGCTCACTTAGAAAAATGGCATTTACAGGTGCATGGGTGGTGCAGTGGTAGAATGCTCACCTTCCACATGGGAGACCTGGTTCGATTCCCAGACCATGCATCGCCCGCCCCTTCCCCTCAAAAAAAAATGACATTTGATATTTATTGAGGGTCTTGCACATGTAAGGAACAGCTTCTGGGGCCGGTGATATATTGATGAACAGACTATTTCTCATGCCAAAGGATCTTTCTAAGATAGAGATACCCCAAATTATTGCTGTTTGTTAGAGAACAGATAGGTATCCATTGTTATTGGTTTATATCCTAATGCATTATGTATAGGAAATAAAAAAACATTTGCCCAAATTTGATAATTCTCATTTTTTCATCAAAAAGCAAAATTCACTTTTGAGGAGGCACCAGAATTTCAGCAATATATAATGCAATCTTTTTATTATCTTAAAATAAATAAATTAGCTGGACAATTATTTTGTATTTCTGGTTGCATTCAATTTTTACTCAGAGAAACAGCCTGATAATTAATTCCCTTATGTATTCTAGAATGAGAAATTTACCCCCTTTAGAAGATGGAAGTCCTTGTAGTTTTGGCATATAAAAATTATTGGGATTTAACATTCCTCTGGAATATATTTTGCATGGAAATGTGTACATTTGTGAGGCAATAACCTTCATAAGTCATTTTAAAACTTCTACTTAATCAGATTCTGCACATTACTGCTAACCTATTTCACAGCCAAATATCTATGTGTAGAAAACTATCTGTTTATTTGTCAGACATTAAAGAGACTTCCCACATACAAAAATAAAAAACCGAAAGCAAAATAGCAAAAAACAGGAGCTTAGCCTGTGAAAGTTTGATTTTAAAAGAGAAAACTTGTTTCTGAATTAGTATGGAAGATTTGATGAGATAGAACCAAAGTGAAAAGTGATCTCTTTACCACAGTTTTAGGAAAGCAATTGGTTGCACATAAAGAAAAGTCTTATGGTTTTTAAAAATTTTTTAAATAGAATTGATCTTTGGGTTCCTTTCCCATCTCTTACCCCTTCCTCATCCTGAAGCCACCCCATCTTTTTCCCCTTTCTCCATCCCCATCCCTTCTTCATCTCTTCCCTTTTATTGCATGCCATTTCCCCGAGTTGGTTAGTTGGTTGCATTGCCATCAACTCTTTCTTTCTAAATGCCTTCCCATCTGATTATTCATCCTGATTATTGTTCTTTGGTATACATATCCCTAATCTGATCACCTTTTTTTTTTTCCTTAGAAAGGATCAGGTAGGTTCTCACATAGTGCTTGCCCCGAGTGTCACTCACAGAAAAACTGTTAAATAATTGTCGATTCGATATGTGCATATTCATATTTATTGATTGCACCTTCAGCATATTGTTATTTGATAGGCACGATCAATTTAAATTATTGTCCAGAATTTTCCCCTTCAAATGACATGCATAGTACTGTCTGTGCTGCCTCTTAGAACCTTATGAGCAGTTCTCTTAATCAATAAATTATCCAGTTCTTAAAACTAATATTTATTAGTATTTCTTAAGCACTGACTTTATCATAAATTGGAGTTAGGAGGTTATGATCCTTCAGAAAAGAGATGGAGCTCCCGGTGCTTTTCAGTGCCTTGTTTGTAGTCCTGTTACTGTGCTGTTACACTGTGCTGTAATTCGTGTTGGTTTATAGTCGGTCTCCATCACTGAACGTGAGCTCCTTAAGAGTAGAGATGACATCTTATTAAATCCTGTATCCCTGACATCACTATGGTGCTGGGTCACTGCAAACCCTCTGTTGAATTGAATGCTGCCCCTGCCCCCCATGCCTCCCGGGTGTCCACGGGATGAAGTACAAGCTTTCCGGAGGCCCTATGTGGTGGGACCTCCCCTCGAATGGCACGACCCTTGGCACAGATGCATTCCTTTCACATCAAGCTTCTGCTAATGATGTTGTCCTTTCCTAGAATGGGTTCTTTTTTCTCCCTGTAGAGCGAGCAATGCACACCTGTCGCTTGCTTTACCTGTGAACCCAGATACCACCATCCTCATGAGCCATGTGGGCTCATTCCAGTCTGCGTTGGGTCTCTCTGCTCAGAACCATCAAACAGTATTACAGGCCGTGTTTGTACAACACAGTGTGCCCCTTATCACCATCTTAGCTCATGAAGTTCATGTGCATGAGATTCACACCCACCTCCAAATAACAAACTTTTTAGCTTGAAGGTTTCCCACACCACCGAGTGCGGTATTGTGCCCAGTGGTTGGGTAATGAGTAATCGTTGGTGTAAGTAGAACAGAGTGGAGAATGACTTGAGGGTCCTACTTTCTGGTCCCCCAGTTTACATCTTACTGAGTGTCCAACACTCCTTCCCTGGTCATGTGGCTGTAGGAGAATTTATGTAAAACCAATGATAAAGAAGACCATGACTAAAAAGTCCCTGTGAGTGGCACTTCTCTATTTTCAAGTTCCTGGAGTGATAGGATTAGCGGGCTGACCCTGGAATTATCTTGATGCTCATCTGTCTTTTTTTTATATAATACATTTTAAAATATTAATTCCTTTCAACTCCATTATTGAAAACGTTTTCTCCATGTCTGTCTAGAGCATAGAGGGGATGCCTCAGTGAAGTCTCCCCTCTCAAAAAGAAAGGAAAATATACGAACTTAATGAATAATGTGAGTGAAGTGAAATTCTTAAAGAAGCAAGCACATAGTAGGTCTCACTATATAAATGTTGAATGATGATTAAATCCAGGTAAGACTCTATTATGCTGTACATAAAGAGCCACATTTCACATCCTCACATTTTGCAACTGACAAAACTTTCTACTCCTAATGTTAGAATAAATTACCTGAGAACTGCTTAGTCTTTTCTTGTAAATTGCAACACTGAATATTTACAGTTTCTTTCTACTTAGTATCCTTTTTTCTTTTCTGAAAAATGAGTCTGTGCTGTGTAGGTATTTTGATTTGCTCCTTAGAAAAGAGTCAGCCATTTCATGTGACCTTTCTACTTCATTCTATGTTTCCAATTGTGTTCTAAGTTGCAGATTGTGGAGGTTGTTCAGTGGTAAACATTTTAGTTAGCACATGCTGATCACACTCTTAAATCATCACCCACTTGAAGATAACTGATGAAACCTCCTGGAAATTAAGGCTGTAAATTTCCAGATAGGGATCTCAGTGTTACTGCAATCAATAATTTACAGGTAGTGCTAACAAGTTTTTTCCCATGAAATATGTTGACGAGGGGGAGGAAAATCAATGCCTGGGAATGAAAAACAGGTGTCAAGTTTGATAGGGACATCATGTGTTTGATGTTTGGAGGCCAGTGAGCCCTTTTCACAAACAGAGCAGTAATTCTGTCAGATCCAATATGTGTGGAATTAATGAAAATGCTAGAAACAAAGCAGCCCCGACAGCAAGCCAGTTCTGCAAAAAAAAAGAAAAGGAAAACAAAAAACAAAAACAGGTCTCCATCTTGCATCCCAAGATGCAAGACTGCAGAAGGAGTGTGCTAGAGTTAAAATGCAGGCACCTTTGCAGCTCTGTAGTGACTCTCCTCTAAACTTGGAGGTGAAGAGAAAAGGTAAGGCTGAAAATGATAGGTGGCCTTGCCTCCTTGCTCAATGGGGCCATGGACAGTTGTGCAGGACAGGTCTATGGAGATGAGGAGAGTGGTAGGATGGAGGGCTGGGCTGGAATTTGGAAGATGCTGAACTTGAGCACATCAGCAGACTTTTCTAGGCAAGTCAATATTGTCCTCATTCTAGAGTCAGTGAAGAATGACTAAGGTCTAAGCTAGCCAAGAAAACAGAAGAAGCAAGAGGGGTTTCTATGACGATAGGCAATAAATGACTAATGACATGTTTATAATATGCAAAATTCCAAATACAATAGCCACCAATGTCCTAAAGTACGAAAAGATTCACAGTTATTCAATATTAGGTAACCTTTGGCCAATTCAATATATTAGGGGAGAAATGAAGTATAATATTGAAAAAAGAGGACAACCTAATCAGTCATCTTTAATACTATTTTCTTCCTGGGAAATGCAGAAGAATTTGCTGGAACTTGATTAAAGCTATTATGCGAGTTCAGTGGAAGTCTTAGTTGTAAACTAAGATATATAAAAACCCATAACTCAAGAGCCGTCATGCCTGCATTCAAATTCTGGTTCTACCATATCACTTAACATTTGTGCTTCAATTTCCTCATGGCCAAGATAAGAATGAATTAAATTATCACAAGCAAAGCCTTAGGACAGTGGCTGCTACATGGTAAGCACAATATAAGTGTTTGTTCTTACTGCTATTTTTGTTGTGGTTCCTAGCTTCCCTGTATATTCTTTACATAAAATGTAATTAAAAACATTCCTTTTATAATATTAATAAAAAGCATGCAATACCTAGGTTAAAATCTGACAAGGAATACTACAAAAAAAGCAAAATAGGTAAGAAATATACTTTAAAGATGCCAATTCTCCTAAAGGTAATCTAAACATTTAAAGTGATTTCAATTAAAATGCCAGTAAGAACTTATGGGGACTTGAAAAATATTTTAAAAGTTTATTTGGAGGGTTATAGATGTGTGAGACTAATCAAGAGAAATTTGAAACAGAAGCATCCAGGAGTAGGATGGTTTACCCTAGTATATATTAAAACACGTTATATATTTATTCTAATAAAAATAAGAAGTCCAAGTATATTAAATTAATAAAAGTAGCATTTAAAATCTAGGTGAACAAAAAAGATTTACTTCATAAATGGTTTGTGGACAACTGAATAATCCTTTGGAAAATATTCAGTAAGTTATCTATTTCCCTCCTTATAACTACATAAATATAAAGTAGATTAAGGTTTAACTGAAAAACTGGAAGCCTTGAAAGTACTAAGAAAAAGTCTAGGTAAATATACTTATAGTCTTGGGCATTGAGGACAAACAAACACATGAAGTAAATTGAGGTTCAAGGTAGATGAGGAAATAACAAATTATTTGAAATTACTTTAGAATCTTGACATGATGTATTTGGTGTCCCAGCATATGTAACTTGTGGCACCTGTAAGAAAACCTCCATGTCTCAGTTAGGAATGAGGCACCAAAACTGAATAAATAGTTGACATATTATTAAACTACAGCAAAAGGGACTGCTTCAAGTTGAATAAGCCTAACCCCGCAGGTTGAAGCCACTGGTGTGTTTGTGAGAAAGGAAGACCTCAGGGATCATATTCTCCTCCTGCATGTCAGGCTACCTCTAGGTCAAAGAGGGCAGAAGAATTGAAATTATTTTGTTTGGCTTCAAAAGGGAAAATAACAGGTCGAATCAAGGAAGTTGTCCTCCATTTGCATCTGTCCAAAATGGCAGGCTGCCCCTGAGGCAGCACATGCCAGGACTGCAGGCAAAGTAACCTTTTAGGAAATGTTCAGAACTATTTACAATGGGTTAGGAAGTTGTACTAGGTTCTCCTCCTTCCTTTTTATTATTGAGACAGTGGGAACACAGACTGGAGTGGAAGGCTTTCTTTTGCATGTGATTCCTCTAGCTATGCAAGTTCCTCAAGGGCTGAGGGGCTTAGCTAAGGCACAACATTGGCAAACGGAAAATACCAAGAGACTTCATTATTCTGACCACATGACACAATTTTCTGTGGGTAGAATGTAGTGTATGGACACTCAGCTATACGCGGATTAAAAGTCAAGCTTTTTCAAAGATTTTGCTAACTGTGATTGGATGTAAGACCAATTCACGTTGAAAACCGAGAGCATCTCATGGGCATTATCTGCCTTTTGCTTATTTCATCTGCTCTTACCTGAGCTCAGGCAACGTTGAAGAGTTATTTGGATGCCTTGTGTTTATTTACACACAGTTCATGTGGTTCTGTCTAAACTGAATTTGTGCTGTCCTATTTTAAAGATTGCCAGAATCCCGAATTATGATCATGTAAATATAGTTCACCCAGTCTACACTGATATAACTTTAAATGCACAGGGAAGCTGCCTTATACTGGATTTGTGCCTAATGAGCTTTCTCTGCATTTGAACTGAGATTATGAACTCTGTTTTATGAAAGAAATCATACCTTAAAGAGAGGGAAACTCTCAGCTCAAAATAAGTAAGCTGGGCAAAATAATGTCATTATGTATAGTAATACATGAAGTGGAATAAAAACACCTGGAAAAAAAAAAAACACCTGGGATAAGGGTAAAAGTCCCAGTTTTAGGGCTGTCTTCTCAAACTAGATAAAGTTTTCTTCAAATTTCTAGGCCTTTCACCACATAGTAACTTTCTACCCCTTCCACAACTAATACCTTCGTCACTTGGAATTATCACATCACTATCCCATCTGCTTAATCGAAAATCAATCCCTTAGAAGTTTACTAATTTTCCAGGCCCTCAGAAATCAAGAAAAATCTTTTCTGCCTCAGATATTGACTTCTTTAGATATTTGAAAAGTTCTTATTTTTATATATAAATTTACTATTTAACTAATGAAGCAATGCAGCCACTTTTCTGTTTGCCAATTCAATCTTAAGTGTGAGAAGTTGCTGTTTCGTTAACTAAAATTATTGAAAATTTTTCATTTCCCTTGAAGTACTAAATTTTTCATTTTGAGAAATACATTAAATGTATATGTGAATAAAGTAGGCTGAATTCTCCAATCCTTTAAGTATACCTTCCCTAATGTAATACTTTCAATACTCTTTTAAGTTCTAATTCTCTGCTTGCTTCCCGCCCTCCCCACCCACCCATGATTCAACTCAGATTTGTGAAAGTTTTAAACAGACTCTACTTTCTCAAGTAATTCTGGGGTGCTCTTAAAAAGCAGAGTGTGGGGCAGGCCACAGTGGCTCAGCAGGCAGAGTTCTCACATGCCATGCCGGAGACCCGGGTTCAATTCCTGGTGCCTGCCCATGCCAAAAAAAAAAAGAAAAAGAAAAAAATAGTGGAGTGTGAATTTGAGGTGGCACCCTTTTAAACCGAGGAAGAAGAGGAGGTCTGGGGCAGGACAGGACCAGAGCAGGGAAGTCCACTTTCCAAAGTGTCCGAAACGGGGCTGAGGCTATATCCTTCGGCTCCAAGAGTAAGCCCTTAATCTCTTCACACTTTGGGTATCTTATTCCCTCGTATATGTTACCATTGAACCTTGGTTCTTTTTTTTTAATTTCTTATACTGTACTGAAATTGTTTGTATATGACTGATGTAAAAGATTGTGAGCATCTTGTCCTTTTCATGTTTATATCACCTTATAATTGACCAAGAATTCAGTGATTCTTGTACAATTAATGCTCACTGAATGACTGATTCCCTGCCCCCCCCCCCAAATGCCATGTATGAATCCTGTAAGGTAGAGAGAGAGAGGCGTGGCTGACCCGTAACTTCCACCCCAAACTGGTGGTGCTGCCTTTTCTGCACTAAACCCCTGGCATCTGGAGAGTCAGCCCTGTGATCAGTTATGTCTCTGGAATTTAGAATGAAATTAATTGTCATGTTAATCAAATTTCCATTGGTTTTAGCAGAAGGCATACAGCTGGATGTATTGGATGAGAAAAGGAGCCTGCACAGTTTAAAAATATCCATAAGCTTTCCATTTTTCCTTTCTGCTGTGTGCATCTGGAATTTTCAGTAGGTAGATATAGTACAGTCAGAGTTCTAGTAATATTTCCAGTAGCCATTTCACTCCTCCCCCCGCCCCTTTTTAATTCTGAGAACTGCGAAGTAAAATTATGCACACAGCCAGCATTAGGATATTTGCTAGAGTTCATTGTAGAAATATAATCCAGGGTAAAACATGTCTTCGTAACATCTTGAAAAGGTCTTAATACTAATAAATAACTGGCACTACTTTTTTAAGTTTATTGTTTTCCAGAGTTATGTTATAGAAAACCTGATATGTTTTATGATTTTGTGCAACTCAGAAGTAATTACCAAATTCATAATTCTGTAAGTAGCAGATTTTTAATACCTACGTTATTAGAACACACCAGATTTATTGTCTAGAAACCAGCCTTTGAAGTTAATAAAATGTGGTTGTCAGTGTTGCAAATACCCGTTAAATCTTGTATATTATTTTGTATGCATATAAACCATCCGTGAGGAAATGAAGCCTCATAAGAAGTTCTGGGAACTTTTATAGATAATTAGATTTCTCTCCGCAACAATCTGATACTTGCTCAGTTCTGCTTCCTTCTTGAAATTAAAGGAGATTTGTTCTTTTTCTTATGTTTCTACAAAGTCTTAAATGAAATTTTGGAATCATTACTTTTGTATTTAATTAGCAGTTTTTTCTTAAAAATACATGTTATGTACCTACTTGCAGTTCTGCTTGGTACATAATAAATATTTAAAAACTAATAGATATTATTTTTCATATTATTGCTTAAAATGTGGTATTCGATAGATGGTGGATCCATATTTATTCTCTCTCAGGACAGATTTTTCAGTAATGATGAGCCTGGAGGATTACCTGAGTTATTGATAGGACCTTCCCATAGCATAAGCATCCGTGCACTGGTCCAAAGTAATAAATTATAATAACGTATTATATTTTATGTAATTATATATAATATAATATCATAATCATAAAGGCCCCAGTTAAAAATAGCAACAACAAAACCTTGGATATATGCCATTTACAAGCTGGTACAACAAATCTAGACCTAGTAATTTAAAATATTTTTCATTCCCAGCTTTACTGAAGAAGTAATAATTTTTTGAGATGGAAGAAATGAAACCCTGGATGCATATTTCCCTGTAAGCTGGAGACTGGGTGCATGCAAGGTAGAACCTCCTCCCTCTACCTCCCCACCAGCTTCCAGCACAGCCTTCCCAGCTTTGTGTTCCCTCTCCTTACCCAAATCCTCCTGTAGATAGAGCCCTGGTGAGTGAGGAAGTCCTGTGTTTCCTAACCATTGTTCTCACTTCTTTTGCATGTTAGCCTTATTGGGATCCCATCACAAGCTCCCAGATTTCAATACTAGCTCTTAGGGTAGAGTGTTTTAGCACATGGAAGGTGGGTAGGTACAGGGCACACCCTCTCTGAATATGTCCCACGTGCTCTGATGGGTGGCAGCCAAGCAGGAATCTTGCATCCTTATTCTCATCCAAGGAGCCCTCCCCTTCCGAATTATTTTTATAGCTGGTAGTTACCCAGGGTTCAGAGCCAGCTATTCCTGCTTCCTGTGTTGTGGTTGGTTGGGTACAAACACTTAGGTGGAAAAGGTTGCACTGGGCTAACAGTGTGTGTCCTCTTATTAAAAATTATGTAGCAAGTTAATTAAAAGTTGACTTGGGTTTGAGGGGATAAGATACAGTTCAAGGTCATTGATAGCAGGGGGATTTAAAAGAGCAGATTCACAGGCTATTTTAGAGCAGATGTGTATTCCTATATGGGGAAATAGAAGAAGGTTTAACCTGAAAAAAAAAGTGAATTCCTTTTCATTTGTTACCTCTTAATCTCATGTTTTTACGTTTTCAATCTGTACTCTATTTTCTTCTGTTGCTGCATTTTTAAAGCAGTTAATGCATAATTGCTTGGTGAGGGAAGTATTTCTGTCCATTCTGGGCCTGAATGCACTGAAAAGTTCAAAATTTCTTTCACCAGTTGATCTGGAGAATATTGTTCATTTATCAGTTCCTGCATTTGCAAGTTAATTTGTCAAAGTTGATTTCATTCTACATCCCTTGGCTCAGGTTGATTACACATATCAGAATGTATCCGTTTAGAAAAAAATTAGCTATGCTATTTAGCCTTGTAGCATTAATTGATAACATTTCTTTAGCTTAGATTTATATGACCATGCAGTCTTGTCACTTGGGTTCAGTAAAGTCTTATCTTAAATTCTCAATTTAGCCATCATTGTTGTGGATAATGACTTTGAATTAATGCAGTTTGTCAGCAGCAATAGACTGCAGTGATAGCAAGAATGAATGTCCTGCTACATCTTCTTCAGCCTGATGGATGAAACAGCATATCCCATTTATTTTTGTGCAACATTATAAACAACATCTGTGCCTGTGCTTTCCTGGCAAGGATAGAACTGCTAAAATCTGAGATTTATACCATGTTTCATCATTTGGCTAGATGATTTTCATGGCAACTTTAAATGCTTTAGATGTAGTCCTTAAAGTATTGCCCAGCTATGGATCATGAGTTGGATTAAAAATGCCTTGAAAACTCATTTACTGTTTCAGCTATTTGATGTTATACAGACACATATTTGACTCTTGGTGGGGTTTTGAATTTAATTAGAAGCATCACCAAAAGGTATGACATTGAGTTAGTTTGTATTAAAATGCCCTTTGTGGACCAAATTAAAATGACCAAGCATATCTGTCATTTCTAATATAACATGGTTTTATTTTCTGCTTTACAGAATGTGTAAGCTGAAGTTCTACATCATGGTTCTATGGCATTTACCCCCAGGATTTCTTATGAAGACCTATCACCCTATCAGAAAGGCCATTTGTGGTTAGAATTCCAAAACTTTTCAATAGAACTCTATCTTGGGCTGAAGAGTAATTAGAAGAACTAGTTCCTTTACGTTGACTTAGATGTGTGCCAGGGCTCCTGGGGTGCCACTGGGGCAAACTGTCACTGACATAAGGGTGAAGTGAAAAATATATGTCTGTATTCTTTTATCTTTCATTATCAGCCAGACACATGTTTCCTTCATGCAAAGGAAAGAAAACCACAAGGACCCATACTTGTCTCTCTTTAGAACTCTCTAGAATTAGCTTGTCATGAAATGTAAAACTAATGTGCAGTTGTAGAAACTGCTGCCAGCTTCTTCCTCACTGCTGCCTGATGGCTAAGTAGATTTGGAAATGAAAGGGGTTATTATAAAGTGATTACTGAATAGCGAGGTATGTCATTTTAAACAAGCAGCTAAAATTTCTCTGTTAGACATGCAGGCTCTAGTCTTGTTTTGTATCATTCATATTTAAGACATGATTTTGATTGTGGAGGAGTAATCAAGCACTAGGGGTAATTTAAGAAAAAAAATACATTGGGTGATATTTTCTTTCATTCCTTATTAAAATACATTAGAATTTAAATGAGACATTCTCTAAAATGTGTAACTATTAAGTATGTACCAAATATAAAAACCTGCATACCAGTGGGCTTTAGTTCAGGGTTGAAAATTCTTCACTTGACTAAAAACTTACATGTCTTCTTTTTAAATTCAAGCAAAGCCTATTGTAAAATAATATATTGAAAATGATATATAGCAAAGAATGAATGGTTTAAAAATTATAACTGCTAATATCTTATTACTGTCAATTTTTCATGCGAGAGAGCAGATGCCTTAAAGAATCTTAAAGGAAAAATGTACAATCAAAATAAAGGACAGCTAATGTAATCTTTTCCATTAACCCTCTCCTCTTTCCACATGCTTTTTCTTGGAAGCATGTTCTGTGTCACTGGGGTTGAATGATCACATACCCTCCAAATCCTTCCACCCTAAATACGATCTTCAAATTTGTCCTGAGTGGCATGTGGGATACCCTTTCACCAATACCCGATAAGCAGTGAACTGTCAAATACATCTCCAACCAAACGCTTCTCCCTCTACTCCCTGTCTTGACAATACTACTATTAGTTTGAGTCACTTTTATTTGTCTTTTTTCCTGCCCCCTGTCTAATCTTCCACCGCCACTCCATCCATCCTATGGTCTGCTTTTCCAAGATGTTTCTCACTTTACCATTTCCTGGCACGGACTTATTCATCCACTGCCCTTCTCCTTGGCCCTTTCCCTCCAGGCTTCTCCTCTCCAGTCCATTTATTCTGCTGCCCACAGGCTGTTTCCTTAGTTTGCTTCCCAGCTCATCAGGCCTTCTCTCCCCAAAGCAGGGGCCACTGGACTCCATACGTAGGCCTACAACTGTGCTGTCTCTGGAAGCTTTACTACCTTCATGCAGGGATGATGCCACTCAGTCTCTAATTACCCTTGCTTCTTACTGCCTTCTGACCTCCTTTTACCACAATGATAACTGGGTAGACCAGATGCCCAACTGATACCCCATGTCAAATAACCATTTACTCAGATGCCTGTCTTGCTGCTGTCTCTGACCCTCTTTCTTAAGAGTATGACTGAGTTCTTCTTTGATCTCTTACTTCCCTTCTATGGTATTTGTATAGTTGCCTTGGATCTCGTTCCATGCCCAGGACCCTACAATTGCTGGTAGAATTTCCTAATGTTAACCCAATGCTGTCATTTTGGTCTGCTGAACATCTTTCTCAGGCTTGTTTGGAGATTAGGTGCCTGCATTTGTATGAACTGAATATTTCTCCTCTCTCTCTATTATTTAGCCCCATCATAATGCATTTATAACATATGCTTGCTATTCTGAGTTTACATTAGAAACAAAGTTTGTGTTCTGATGTTGACTGTTTTAAAAATTATTTGATTTAATTACATTTTTTTCAGCTATTTTTCACATTATTCATGTTGGGAGGAAGACTACTTGGCCTGAACTTCTTAAGTTTCCTTAGAGAGAAAAAGACTTCCTCCCCCACCCCTCCTAAGAGAAAAAAATATAGTAACTCTTTCAAAACTAGCCACTTCTCACTGCTCTCTCACTCCTATCCTTATAAAGAGAAAAGACTCATTGGATTGATGACATTTGAGAAAAAAACTGAGAATATTTGATCAACTTCTTCTCTTTTTTAAAATAGAAGTACCAATTAATTTCTTCCTATGGCAATACCTCTTTCTGTCCCTCTGTTGGTATCTGACAGTGGCCTGCTTACACCTTTCCATCCTGCTGGAAAGTGTATCTTCTACCTTCAACTTTCCTAGTAGAGTAGGAGAATGAAAATCTTAGTGTTTTAAATAAGAACTTATCAATTATATGCTATTTTAAAATTGAGGAAAGTTCTTTTTTAAATAACAACTTGATGGCAACACACAAAAATAATTGCAGCATGTAGAACAATCTTGTAGAGTTGAATGTGGCCATTTGTGAAACCATATGCCAAGACTTGTAAACTGTATAATCATGGAAAGATTCTAAATATCAAAATAGGAGGCTCTGAACAGGTAAAAATGTTATAAATAACAGCTATCTGTTTAGTATTAACTAGAGAGTGTGTTCCTATAGATGACACTAAAATTGTATTTGATTGGCTTTTTTTCCAACACTTTTTTCAGATTACTTTGACCATGAATGGTTTGGTTAACTCGTTTGCTCTGGGTGAAGTATCAGTTCCAAACTTCTAAGGCTTTGTGTGGGTATCACAGCTTTATGACAGTTAGAAAAAGTCAAAATCCATTCCAAACCAATTTTTGACAGTTCTGAAAAGCTCTGTGAAAATAATTCTGCCTCCTCCTGTTTATATAACCTACTATAAATACTAAGGAAGTCTTTCACTGGAGACTTATTTTTATTTCATATAACAGTTTTCTTATAAAGTTCATCTATAGGATGAGTTGCAGTTTGTTCAACCCAGAGCTTCAAAACAATTAAGATCCTAATTTTTCTATACAGCAGTAGTTTTTCTACTGTAGTGATGACCTCCACACTTTGGAAATGTTACTGATCTGCTAAGGCAAAGCTTAAACTTTCCAGTGTTTAAGTGTAAGCCTCTGACTTATTTTAAAGCAATGAAGTAAAACAGAGATGCAATTCCCAACACAGAAACTTGTAAAGTAGATCAGTGAATATAAAATAAGATGTTTGCCTAATTGACTTATAAGCACAAAAGAACTGATCTCAGTGCTTATTTTTTGTTACATTGTGCTAGGACCCTTTTATCAAATGTGTTGATTGACAAATACAGGCATTTTCATAGATCAATCCTTCAAAGAAGATATGGATCAGTATTTACTGAACTTGATTGTTACTGAACATAACAAAACATACAGAAACCTGATAAACTTCTGTACAATTTGGATTTTGGTCACACGGGTCTGTGAAATTTTACTTTAACTAAGAAGAAAAAGTCCTAAATGAGGTGGATTTTGCACCAAGATTGGAAGGAATTTAAGGCTATTGTTTGCCCGGTTGAAAGGTGGTTATTTCTGCATGCAAATGGTGAGTTTGAGCAGAGATATTAATTTTGGAGCGGGACTGTATTCAAGGTACAGCAGATGGATTTGTCTGAGTAGTGTGTGATCGGTTATGCGATTGTTTGATAGCCGTTCTTACTGATGGGAAAATTTTCTATTTGGTTCAGATAAAAAGAAGACAGCAATTAGATGTGCTCCACTTGATTCAGATGAACTGTCAAATATGAAGGAATTCTGGTGAGGAATAGGGGAAAGATTAGTACAGGGTGAGGTAGCTGAAATTGGTACATTCATGAAAATGGCATTTACTATTTTATGTTTATATATGAATTTTGAAGTCTGGCAAATGAGTAAGTGGTACTCGTTTCCTGGAAAAAGAAAACATGAAACTTTATCAACATACACATCTCAGAGCATTTTCACACCTGCAGACCTGACTTATCATAAGTTTTTAAATAGTTAAATTAGAAATTGTGTTCTGAAAGAACTTTTGCCATGTACAGTACCTATAAAAGAAAGCATAATCATGGAACTTATACATTTTATGTGTATGTGTGTGTATGCTGTATGGCAGGGTCACATTTCATTATTTTTCCATGTGAATATCCCGCTATTGCAGCACCGTTTGTTGAATTTTTGTTTCTTTATTTTTTGTTTGTTTTGCTTATTTGCTTGTCTTTTGGGAAGTGCATGGACCGGGAATTGAACCCGGGTCTCCTGCATGGCAGGTGAGAATTCTACCACCAAATTTCCCTTGCACCCTGGAACTTGCACACTTTTTAACACATACCCCCACACTCACAATTCAAGCTGAACTACTGCATCCAGTTGCATAAAAATAGGGATCCCACTCAGAGCAAAGACCTTATAGATGTGTAAATCTTTATGACAATTTTCCATCAGGTAATAAGTGTCTTGGGGAAAGGACGCTTTTTTCTAATTTGCACAAAGGCACCATAAGGGCTAACTATGAACCAAGAGCACTGCTTTCTCCTGGGATCTCTGTTCCCCTCCTGAAGAGACAGTCCTGAATTCTGTTTTGGACCTACGAGTAAGTATCTAAGAATGAAAGAGAATGAGGTTCCAAAGTTGGGGCACCCCAACTCTGAACTCAGCTGAGCACCAGGCCCGAAACCCAGCTTTCAGAACCCAAAAGTCTAATTCCAGCGATATGTCAAGTCTGTTGTGCTTTTAAGATCACTGGACGCCACTCCATGTATGCATATCGAGAACAGTAAAATCTTCCATGAGATGTTATCTTGCTTCCTTTTAAATCTGAGAAGTATTTAACCATAGCCCTTATTTCCTAAGAACCAAGGATAGACTATTCTTCAAAAAGGAGTTCTCAAAGAGCCAACAATATTTCTGGGACAGTCATGCCTTCCCTGTAGTAATCTGATTTTGGAGTTCATTGCACTTGCTTTTTTGTTACTTGAAACATTTTTTACTGCAAGATCATTGGTAGTAAATTCACTTAGTTTTGATTCTTTGAAATTATCTTTATTTCACCTGCATCCTTGAAAGATAGTTTTGCTCGATACATAGTTTTAAGTTATCAGGTTTTCTCTCAACACTTCAAATATATTGTTTTCCTGTTTTCTGCCTTCCATTTTGCAGTTATGTCAATTTAATTGCCATTACTCTGGAAGTGATATTTTCTCTATAGATACTTTTAAGACTTTCTCTTAGATTTTAGTGTCTGTAGTTTACAGTATGTCTGAGTGTGATTCATTTTCACTCATCTCTTGTGTGTGTGTGTGTGTGTGTGTATAGTACTTCCTGTATCTTTTGATTGTTATTTTGTGACAAGTCCAGAAATCTCTCAGATATTATCACTTCAGTTAATGCCTTTTCTCTCTTTTCTATGCTTTTCTTCTGCAATACCTATTAAAAATAGGTTAGACCTTCTAATTCTCTCTGCCACGTCTTTTCCTTATTTTCTTTCACTTTCCTATTTCTATTCTCTGTACTGTATTCTAGATAATTTCCTTTTATCTCTTTTTAGTTGATTAATTCTCTTAATTTGTGTTCAATCTTACTGTTTAATCCCTTGCATTGAGTTTTTGTTTTCTTTCAACTTTTTTTTGTTATTTCTAAAATGTGCATTTAGTTGTTTTTAAAATTTGCCTGGTCCCTTTTCAAAGTGACCTATTGCAAGTTCTTTTTTGTGGTTACGTTTTTACATTTGAAAATGTTATTCATAATTTATATCCTGTGTCTGATTATTTTGGGGATCTAAATTTGTTGGCTCATATTTCTGCTGACTCTCAGTCACGGTAGTTTGCTTTCTGGTGTTGCTGCTAATATTTGTTAGTGACCTCAAATTGAAGACAGAGGGCCTAATTTAAAGATGATTTTGGTCAGAGAAGATTTATGTTTGTTTCACATGAGATTCAGGAGATGTTAACTGACTATGGATGCCTTAACCCACTTCTAAGAATCTGGGATTTACCTGGAAACATCAGGGTTTGCACCCCTAACCTACCCTGTCTCCAGGCTTCATCTTTAGTTTACAAAACTGACATAACAACCGTGGTCTATATTTTCTTTTGGACAAGGGACACAACATGAGGCGCCACTAGAGAACATTAAGTCCTTGTGCAATTAAAAAAAATTGTATTATGCTGGATCTGGTCATCTTGCGATGGGAGAGTCCTTCAGAGTAAATGGTGTGTCATTTCGTCGTAACCAGAAATCTCAACGGTATTTTAGAGTTTATTTGTTATCCGTTGATCTATCAATTTATCTAATTTCTTCTCTGATAAGTTTGAAATTGTATTTTATTTTGCTTTAATACAAACACACAGAATGTTACATTAAGGAGAGGATATTGGGAGAGACTCTTAACATAAACTTGTCAAACAGAGTTGTTATAGCCAATGAAACAGTGATTCTGAACATTGTTAATTTCTATTTCAAGGGTTCTGGCAAATAATGATACAATTCCTAAAATGATCCCACATTAGACTTTGCTTGTTTGCATTCCACTGGAACCAGTACCAATAATTCAAGATTTGTCCTCAGGAACTGTCATTAGCTTGTAGCCATAAAATACAATCTCTTTGGGGGAAACATTATTTTCCTTCTAGAGAGCAATTTGACAATATCTAGTACACTGCAAGCTGTGTAAATTCTACAAGCCAACAGGCCCATTTTTTTAATCCACCCAAGGGAAGCTATGGTTAAGGGGACGTATATACAGGGTTGTTTACTATAGAATCATTGTACTAGAGACAAAGTACATTTGGCCTAACTGTTTCTCAGTCAGGCTGGACGAATAAACTTGTTTATTTATTTAATGGAATTCTAGACACCAGTTAAAATGACTGAATTATATATGTATAATTTGCCTAATGTTGCAAAGAGTGATAGCATTTGTGTAGATGTTTAAGCATCCCAGAAATATATAATAAAAGTAGAAAAACATGCCTAGGAGTGATACATCATAACTAGGATGGCAAACAGGAAGGAAGGTAGAAAGAATTTATATTACTAATATTTTAGTTATCTAATTAAAGTGATCTGAGCAAAACACAAAATAATAACTTTTTATATTTGTAGGTACAAAGGTGACAGTTTTATTTTGTGCTTTCAATGTATTTTAAAGTTTTCATTATTTATACTTGAAAAATCTTGAATTAATACCAACAACAAAAAATACTTCATGCTTAATAGAACATCTCTCAGTCATTGAGGAACATCTACCCTTATTCTGTAGTTAATCAATTCAGACAGAATGAAATATAAGAAATGTTATTGTCATTGAACCCTAAGCTTATCCACCCACACTTCTTTATTTTGGAAGGTGTCAGTAATAAATTTCTCACTGCCTCCTTTACCAACCTTCTTTCTACAGACTCTTTACTTAAGAATTCAAACTTAAAAATTTCTCAAAAACAATTCTCCTGTAAGACTTGCAGCTTGGCTGAATAACCAAGGGCCTAAGATGCTTTCTTTATTTTTAAATATACAAACCAAGCCAAGAAGAAAACAAAACGTTTTGTGCACACTGCTGTTTGGGGGTTTACTCAACACTATCGGAGACTGTGCGAAGTCAGCATTTAGCCTCTTGGCCAAGAAGATCTGTTTCATTCTCTACACTTGCCATAAAACAGCAATAGAAACCCCAACTTTCTATTGTGATCAAAATTAACATTATCAATATAACCGATATGTGGATAATCCATTTCCCAGCAGCATGAACAAGTGGTTTCTTACCCTTATAATTTACACCCGTCAACTGGGAAAACCAGGCCCATCCTAAACCTAGAAATGCAGTCCAGGGCTAGACACTGCGCTTTTTCATTTATTCATTCAAAAAGACTTTTACTTTTATCTGTTAAAATTAGTACTGTTCTTCAAATGAAAAAATAAATTTAGTTTGAAATGCTAGTGATAAATGAAAGCAAGGGGTAAGGGGTATGGTATGTATAATCTTTTTTTCTCTATTATTGTTTTATTTCTTTTTCTGATGTCTTTTTATTTCTTTCTCTAAATCGATGCAAATGTTCTAAAAAATGATGAATATGCAACTATATGATATATTAAGAATTACTGATTGTATATGTAGAATGGAATGATATATTAATGTTCTTTTGTTAAGTTTTTTAATTAATAAAAAGTTTAAAAAAAAATTAGTACTGTTCTTGAAATTCAATTTCTCGTTTAGGAAGAAACTATTCTTCCTTTAAATGGCATTGCGTGAGTGATGTATTTAAGAAACACGGGGTGGTTTTCAAATGCATATCTTGATTCGGATTATGACAAAATGTGGTAAAAACTATTACTGTAATATCTATGAAAACTATTTTGGTGGAACAAACTCTTTAAATTCATATAATTCTTATGACAATTTTAATCCATTTAATTACTTTACAGGTACATAGATGCCTGTAGGTGGCATTAATTATGTTTAATCTATTTCAGAATTTTTCAACTTAAATGACGAAAGGCAATTTTTTAGAAAGACTCTGGAGAGCAATGGCGTATGCAGTCACTTAAACACAGAACTCCGTGTTGCTTAGGAATATTGGCCACTATAAGCCTAAAATATTAGTTTACCACGTCTTTTCTCTGATTTAATTAGCTGAATAACAAAATAAATGAAACTACGTGTTATTATTTTACCCACCTCTTTTGTGTGCCTGGTTAGGCACAAATACCATAGCCGATGGTGCCGCTTCTGATTTTTATTCCTTTATTTCAATAGAGCTCCACAGTCCATGAAGAGGAAGAAAAGAGAAACCTCCTAGCGGGAGCATTGGTTGCAATCTATGTTTTTGATTATCAATGACAGGATACAAAAATTACACCCAAATATCTTTCCCAGGTTCTGAAATTGAGTTTCTGAAAAAGCAGTGTGGTAGTAATAGAAGGTAAAGTGCAGAGTTCCAGAGAAATGAGCTGTGAATTGAACCTGCAATGGAAATTGATCCTACCAGTCACTTCGGCCCTTATTCGCTGGAGAGACAGCACTGCATGTGGCAGGGGCAGGGTCACTGATTAAATAGGATGCTAAAGTGCTAGAGGCTAGAACTGAGCTGGCTGCTCCCTTAGGTCGGGACTGCAAATGTCAGTCTTCCCTGCTTGAAACCGGCTCAAACTGGCAGAAAGAGAGCAGAATGAAAAATACTGCAGGCACCCTGGAGAATCTGAGCTGTGCCAGCATCACACTGCTTAGAGATAGTTTCTAGTCTCTTAGCAGGAGGCTGACTGGGCTGGCTGGCCTGGTGATTCAGAACACTGGGGCCTGTCACAGTCCCCTTTCCAGGGAACGGGTGTGAATGAGATGAGAAATGGCCATAGAATCTGCCCTGTCCTCAGTAGCATCTTTCGGATTTGGAGAAAAGGGGAGCAAATGTGCTACAAATAGTGGTATATGAATATGATGTGTTACCCTGTCATCTAACCCTAAGAGATTTGTATTTTGCACATAGGATGGTTGTCATGGTATGCCTGTCTTTTTTTTTTTTTTTTTTTTGGTACTGTTGGTACTGTAGTCCCAGAAATGCAGGGTGAGTTGTAATTAGCGTACCGAAATGTCAGATTTCTGGTTAGGAAGTTGTCATTTATTTCCTGCAGTGTGATATATCCCTACAGTGATACCCTTCAAAGTTTTCAGGATCATCAGTATAACTCCCCAGAGAAAATGTCCCCATGGAATGCCTCATTCAGTTAGCACACTAATAGGTAGGCTTCTGGCAGACCATAAAACACTAACTTAAGATGTAATCATTATAAATCCATTGCTAGATCAGAACTCAATTTTGCAGAATGGCAGAAGAAAAGAAAAATAGGAGCACTGAAATTGGGCAGCTTGTTTGGGATGAGTCGAAAGGCTGGTCTGATTCTCTCCGTCAGTGGGCTTAGCTCATAAACCCCATTTTCAGAGGAGGACTCTTTTCCCAGGTATATAGCCACACATGTCATTTCATTCATGTTCAAGATGTGTCTGTTTTTTACTAGCCATTTTCCCACCTCACTTAACTCTTGTCCTTGGTCATTGATGAGAGAAAATGACCCCACTTTGCACCAGGGTGACAGGGTCCCCAGGGTCTTGGTATTGAAGCCACGCCTCTGTGAAGGTTTTGACCAACTGGCAGAATGTTTAGGAATCAGAGTTAAAGTTTTGTTTCCCGCTTTCCCCATTGACAGTACTTGACCTGGCCATGTGGATACTGACATAGTAGATGGAACAGAACTGTTGTAAGGAAAGGGCACACAGGGAAATAGTCAGTTTGCAGAAGCTTCCCTAAGAGAGCTTTGTTTGGCTAACTAAGAGTTGGTTGGATGCGAGCTTGGTTCATCCAGGATTTAGATTTCCCACGATCCTCTCTAGCCTGTGATTTTCTGTCATGACAATGGGGATTTTGAAACTTTGGTGCCACACAGGTTGTTTTGTGCTAGGCTGAGCTAATTTATTTGGAAAATTTATGGAAACTTTGAGATATCGTTTTGCCATGATGGAATCCAAAGAGGTAATAAGAGGAGAAGGGAGCAAGGATTTGAAGAAAACTTGACCAATAAACAGAACCCATGGATATCTAGTCTTTAATTTGAGTGTGTGTTGTCTCAGGTGAGGAATACTGAAATGCTGCTAGCTTATTTATGCAGTGGAAAGTGGTTTTCTATTGAAATTAAGTTAGAACTGCATTGCCTGTTTAAACTAATTTCTGAAGCATTTAGTCATTTTATTAGTAAGGATAATTGATGAAAATCTTGGGAAAATGCTTTAGGACAGACTTTTATGGAGACGTGATTAATAAGGAAAAGGGCAAAGGGCTGCATGATAATCTGTTTACATAAAAGGGGATCTCAGGTTTATTAAAACTTCTGGTAAACATTTAGCTAACGAAGCATTATATAAAATCAGATATTTTCCTTTAAATTGTAAAAACTCACTAATCTGGAAAAAAAACTTCAATGTTATTTCTAAATAATTTATTTGTAATGTTTTCCCTAACACTAGTAATTTAAATATACAAAAATATATTTCAATAATAAGGTACATCCTTTGAGAACAGCGCTCAAGACTCCTTGGGGGAGCTGTCTTCTCACTGCTCCTTGTTTCTTTGGATTATTATAGGGTGTGGTGGCATGAATGATTCTAATTAAGCTCATCTTATGGTTTCAGCAGATATTTGACTGCATATCTAAAACAGAAACACAGTTCCACTTTCAACGTTTTAATTTGTTGGCAGTCATGGGGAAAGAGGATACCCAGATTCACTTCTAGGTCCTAAATGACAGAGAAAACACACAAGAAATTTATGCATAAGTGGAAATCAAGATGTGAACGTCATCAGTTGTCCAGACAAATACCCAAAGCACAGGCAGGGCTTTCTGTAAAGCCAGACGGGGGTGTGGCTTGGACCTAGGCACACCAAAGCTTCTCCTTCTGTAGGATTGGGGCAAAGGAGAAGGGTTCTTCCTGGCACTTATTCTTCCATCTCAATAGTAAATACTTTGAATCATTATAGTATTTTACATTCTTTGGTCATGTTTTAGGTGTACTTGTAGCTATCTTTGATGTCCTAGTTCCTTTGGTCCAGTTTTCTTTATTTTGAGGGACGTCCGGCAGTGGAGTTGAAGCAGCACGTGGAGTTGTCTGAATTCAGGTGCCACAGTTGACCTTGGTCAAGATGCTCATCTAATTTTGCCACAAGTGTCTGATGCACAGGATTGTTTGGAAGAAGAGAAATATGTGTGTGTGTGTGTGTGTGTGTGTGTTACAGCAATTGGCGCATAAGTACACAATAAATGGTAGCTATTATTATTTCTCAATGTTTTCATGTTTATTTTCCCTTACTAATTTGTAGACCTCTTTACATTCCTGTACAGTGGATACTCTGCAACCTAACAATAATCAAAATGTATAGTTCAAATATACTTACTGAAATAACAAAGCAGAATATTTTAAATTAAGATCTCCCCAGACCCCTGAAATGCAAACTTCTTAGAACAGTTCATAGCACATAAATGTTATGTTTTTAGTATTATTATATTTTCGTCATTGTTTCACAAACAAGCTTAAGCTTTCTCTGTGTATTTTCTTTCTTTTAAACTATTCGAAATGCCTGTATTCCCTGCATGTCATTTAGATTTCTAAGTTTGACACTATATTTGGAGCTTGGGCTAAGGGAGAATATTAAGACATTGTCATGGAAAGACAAGAACTTTAGCACAGATTACGTGGAATTCTATGCCAATCAAAACCCAAAAAGCCTGAAGTTCTGCACAGAAGTTTATGCTTTCTCCTCATGGTACTATTTCATGCTGAACTGTCAAGCTTTTCTTCTTATGTTTTCTAATCATGTAATTACTATGATATTTATAGTGTACATTTATATTATTATCAATTTATATTAAATATAAATTAATAATATAAAATTAATTTATATTAAATATAAATTGATTTTTGAAGATAAAATATATTTATCCATTAGGATTTAGATTGATTTATTGTATTAGAGACCCAAAAGAAAGAGGCTTAAATGAAATAACAGTTTATTTCTCTTTAATGAAAAGTTTTGAAATACACAGTTCATTGCTGTTATGGTAACCCAGTGATCACCCAGGAAGCTGGTTCCTTCTTCATTGTTGCTTTTCTTAACATTTAACTACCTCATGATCCATTATGGCTGCATGAGCTCTGTCCATCATATCCTCAGTCTAGCTAATAGAAAGGAAGAAGGAACAAAGATGGTAAGCCCCTTCCTTTTAAGGAACCTCCCAGAAACTGTTTCTGAAATCTTCTATTGTATGCCACTCTCACCAGAACTTAGTTACATGACCCCACCTCACTGTGGAAAAGGCTGGAAACTTCCAGAGTATTCACTCTGGAACGCCTTGTGCCAAGCTAAGATATAAGGATTTTAATATTCATGAAGAAGAAGAGAGTAGATACTAGAGACAAGGAGGAATGTCTGTGCCATTTGGCTGCATTGGAGGTTTTATCATCCTTTTTCCTTACGATTTCTTTTATGTTCTTTCCTTTTCCTTTTCTAAATAGACCCAATGCGTGGCCCAAGAAAATTGGAAGTAGTGGAGGTCAAATCTCGACAAATCACCATCCGCTGGGAGCCATTTGGATACAACGTAACTCGCTGTCATAGTTATAATCTCACAGTCCACTACTGTTACCAAGTTGGAGGACAGGAACAAGTTAGGGAAGAAGTAAGCTGGGACACAGAGAACTCACACCCCCAACACACAATCACTAACCTCTCACCATACACCAACGTCAGTGTGAAACTCATCCTCATGAACCCCGAGGGGCGCAAGGAAAGCCAAGAACTCATAGTGCAGACAGACGAAGACCGTGAGTACTTTTAAATCATCTTTTTTGGTGAAATGTAGTCCTCAAAGTAGCAGATCTTATTTGTAATTTGAAATCTTTAGAATGAAAATGGAAGAATTTTTACCGTGTTGAATAATAGAATGTGTATCTGTGGTTCTTTGTGCTTAAGCACTGATTGAAGAAGGATATAGTGAATAAAAAGATGTAGAAGTTTATTATAATTCTTTATTAGTCATATAGTACAATTTTGGATAAGAATTCTGTATTACCCTACATAGTTCTTAGTGCAAGCTTTACTTCGTATTGGCCTGAAAATTTGTTGTTTGGGGAATTCTATTAGAATATTTATAGGAAATACTTATTTAAATATATTTAAATTGCATTCTGAAGCAATAAGAGAAGCTGCCCTTGCCTTACACCACAGAGCTGAAAAACTATATCATTAAGTCGACAGTTATGAAGTAGATAATATTTTTCCGTAGGAACAATATTGTAATTGGATATTATTTTAATAAATAAGGACTTACAAATAAACCATGCATGTCATTAGCAAGTCATCAGAGAAAAGTTAATGCCCAATTACAATGAACCTCTAAAATAATTTAAAATAGTCCAACTATGCCTTAAATCCTATATCGTGGAAGTAAATGTACTTTTACACTGAAAATACAGGGGAACCTCATGTATTATAAAATGTTTAAATAGCATGTAAAATACAATGGTATCATATCATATATTCAACCTAAAATTCATTTTCCAGGCATCACTGTAGGTGTCAGAGAACATGGGAAGTCCATTCAATGAATAAATTTACTTGTTCCTGGGAAAAATAATGTTTAACTCCATTTCTGCACATGGCTCTTCATGTAGTGTTGAGCATTCATTTAAAATTTGAATTAAATGTTATTGATAATATTTTATTATTATATTTAAAGAGCTAACCAATCATCTTTGAGTGTTGATTGCCTACCCAATACCATGCATATTGCTCTAGAAAAAATATATAGAAAAAGCCAGAGCAAGGATGGATCCCACCTCAAAACCCCTGGCTTGTGTTGGTTGCCCTCCAGTGCCTTCACACAGTTGTTTTATACAGTAGTTTCTGGTGGGAGTATTACTTTGATAGAAGACACTTAGTCAAGGCTGAAATTGGAAGCTGTATTTCTATTTCTTTCATCTGTCCTTGTGTCCCAGGTATCAATAACTGTTATTAACTTACATTCTTATATTCAGTTCCTTATTATTTTATGCTAAACTTGCTGGCATAGTTTCTAACCTTTCTTTGTGATTCCAGCTTTTCCCCCACTCCTATGGCCCCTACTCACTGACTGATCTTTAAAACACATTTTCATCATGTCACTCTCTGCACTTCAGTGGCTCTCCCTGTTTATCTTCCATTCCAAAGCCTCCTCTTTCAAGATTTTCCACTTTCTTGGCTCATACTCTAAAGCTGGTAACTCTTCCCCCACTGCACCTCATTTTGTAAAGGGGTCACCTTATGCCATTCAGAGAGAACTTTGATTCTCACTTTTCCAAATTCCTGTCCCATTGGCCTCCCCTCAGTCCAGTCTCTCCTGTCCCTCAAAGTTCTCCTCAGGTCTTAAGCTCTTCAGAAAACTGTCTTCAACCCTTCAGCACACTTCGCTCTCACCCTTCTGACCTGTGAATTTGGGGAAGATTCTAAAATCTCTGAGCTTCAATCTCCTCGTCTGAGAAGTGAGAATAACCACACTTCTCAGGCATGTTAGGGTGAGAAGACATTTACGCAGAGAACTAGTTGTAGCTGCCAGACAGTGGACATTTATTATATGGTTTTTGTTTTATTATTATAGGATTCATAGCCACTTGTTATGATCTTGCCTTGTTCTCTCGTTATTTTATATATGGACTCTTCTCTGAGTGTAAACTGCTTCAGAGAAGAAACCACCTGTTTTTCTTCTGTACCAATATTATGGTGCTAATAGGTAATAAACATTCAAAAATATTTTATTAGTCTTTAAAGGATGTAAGGTATTGTTGATAAGCACGTAATTATTGTTTTATCACTGGTAATATTTTAATCCATAAGAAAGAGGTCAAATGCAGATGTTTCTATAGATGAGGAGGAGGTAT